>JADRCH010006754.1:94220-318562 GCA_019843965.1 Rhynchomys soricoides
AGAGAGAGAGAGAGAGAGAGAGAGAGAGAGAGAGAGAGAGAGAGAGAAGGAGGAGAGGAGAAGAGAAGAGGAAGAAAAGGGAGAGGGGAAGAGAGGGAGAGGGGGAGACTGAGCAAGAGCGAGAGAGCGGAGAGAGAGCAAAAAAAAAAAACAACAAAAAAACCCACAAAACGGCTGTGTGTGTGTGTGTGTGTGTGTGTGTGTGTGTGTGTGTGCGTGCGTGTTGGGGTGAAAATCAGACCTGTAGTGGCAGACACACCGTATAGATTTTACATGCAGAGCTGAATCTTGATGCACGTATTCCCCCAAAGAAAGCTCAGCAGGGTAAGTTCACCTCCTCCTCTTTCTCCTCCTCTTCTTTCTCCTCCTCCTCTTCTTTCTCCACCTCCTTCTCTTTCTCCTCCCCCTCCTCCTCCGCCTCTTACTCCTCCCCCTTCTCCTCCTCCTCCAGTTTCTTTTCCCCCCTCCTCCTCCTCCAATATTTTTCTTCCTTTCCTCTTCCCCTCCCCCTCCCCTTCTCCCCTTCCTTCTTCCTTACCTAGTCCCCCACCTCCCTTTGGCCCCCACCTCCACCTCCACCTCCGTCTCCTCCAATCTGTCAGAAGAACCGAAGCAGCAGAAACTGCAGGGTAGACACAGGGAATCTCAACGGAGCAATAGATACCGCTAGTGGTGTGATTATTTGTACAGCTCTGGGTGTGTTGGTATATGATCTGCGGCAGTACGTGTGTAGGGTGAGGTTGCACTGTGTGTTCAGCTCAGCTAGCTGGATGTTTTGTGAATGCAGATGGTTTCTGGAGGTCTTGTGAATGGGTTATAGGGGAGGATGGGAAGGGATTTATTGCTCCTTGCTATAATTTCTTTCTCTCCCCCTCTCTGTGTCGTGGCTTTCCCGGAGCTGTAGCTCTTAATGCTTGGCTAAGTGGCGTCATCCAGCTGAAATTGAATCGACCCATTAGAACTCCCCATAGGAATCTCTGTATCCGGTCCCTGGGTAATGACTGAAACAAAATTTAAAGGGGAGTGGGTTGTGGGGGTGGATAATAATTTTAAGGGGACCTTATTTAAATATCTCTACCAATCACAAGACACTCAACATTTGCTGATTATCTGTAGCTTCAATCTGATAAAGATTGAGCTTCTCCTTTAAGGGCTCCCCCCACCTCTTTTCCTCATTCATTCCCACTTTTTTTTCACTACTAATGATTGTCCATCCATCATCCTCTGGGAAACCATTACCCAACCAACATTCCCTTTCTTCCTTCAGTGTGTCATAGATTTAACAACAAATATTTATTAAGTGCCTTCCTTTGTGCTAGGTGTTCTGGATTCCTGCCTTTATAGAGCCTCCCTGGGACTGTCCAGGTTCTGAAAATAAAGCAATAAAGCAACCTTAATTTACTCTTAGAGAGAAAGACAAATATTTCTGTAAATTATCTTCAGCCCACTATTTAGTTTAATAAGAAGGGGGATGTCTTCCTTCTCCCACCCAGAAAGAAGCATTAGAATAAAGTCAAGCCTCATATTTAAAATCAAATTTTCAGTCCTGCTTCAGTGGCAGGAACTTGGCTGTCAACATTCTTAGGATGCTTTAGTTACCCCATCTATAAAGTTAAGATGGCAAATGGTGACAGTTCAGACTAAAACAAACTTGTGAGTCTGGAAACTCAGATTCTTAATTTTACTTTAATTCCTTGTGTGACCTTTGCAATTTACTACCTCTCTAGAGCCCTAATTTCTAGATTAACACAAGGAAATTTGATTTGGTAATTGCCCTGTCTAGCTTTGCCGTTATATTATTTACACCCTTTCAGGAGTATTAGAACAATGGAAACTTTAAAAATGTATGTTTGTGTGTCTGTATGTGCTCTATAAAAGTTTTTCATTTTTTCTGTTGCTATGTCATATGTATGTGTAATACTTATGTACATATATAACTTATAAGCAAATCTAAATATGTTTTTTTCCAATTAGAATTACCAGTTAAGAGATTTTCCTATGTAAATACTTCTCTTTTATGGTTAAATCCTGTCACTACACTTGAATGTATTGAAATTATGGAAACTATAAAACTAAACTATTGGTTCATATGTAGGTAAAAGATTAGTAACATATTCATTTAATAACTTTACTGTATATCAACTCTGTGCCAAACACTTACTACTAGCTAGACCCAGGGCAACAGATCAACATTCACAATTTTGGCTTCTCAATTTAGGAGGTATGTATCTGACTTTGGAAAGATCAATTATCCCTACCTCCCTGAGCCTATTTCTTAAAATAGAGATAAATGTAGTTTCTATATCATAGGATTATGTTGTTGTCCTGTAATTTGAATTTAGAAGTTTTATCATGTGATTGGCATATGAAAAGCACTCAAGAAATAGTGACTGTGAATTTTAAAAGTTGTTCTCACCTTAATTCAGCTCATAAGAAAAGCAAGAAATGGTTTTAGTTAGAAATCTTTTCATTTTAAAAAATTTTATCTTATGTGCATGAGTGCCTCATCTACATGTATGTAAGTGTACTGAGACAGGGTCCTCTGTAAAAGCAAGTTCTTTTAACCTCTGGGCTATATTTCTAGGCCCACCTTTCATTGTTTTAAGATATGCATTTAAATTTGAACAGGTGAGTTGCCTAATTTTTTCTTTTATTCTTTGAATCTATATTAAGGAAACAAAACCAACCAAGATTATTCAACCTCACAGTTTAGGATACCTATGCCAAAATAATTATGTTGATGATCATTATTCATTCCACAATGCTTCCTATGGGCCAACCATTAGCAAACTGCTCATACTCCAACAGCTAGATGCCCTACCCTTATAGAATTGACATTTAATTAGGTAGACATTTTTATAATCTGCAAAATACTATCTTAAACATTTTATCTGGTTTAACTCATTTAATTCTTACAACAATCCTATGGAGTTTACCTACAAATTGGTATGATTTTACAGAGGAGAAACAAAAGTTTAAAGAAATTAAGTAATCAACATGACTGATGACTTTCAGTTCTGCAATTTTACTTATTACAGGGTTTCCACACTTAACCACTATACCATAATGCCCAATCATGTGCAAATCCACGTGTGTGTGTGTGTGTGTGTGTGTATTACATTCTTCCAAATTATTTGACAATTGCTTTGTTTAGAATGTTTGTGTTTCACCCAAATTCTTATGTTGAAAACTAATCACCAATGATGATATTAAGAGACTTAAATTAAACCAGGCAGTGGTGGCACATGCCTTTAATCCCAGCACTCGGGAGGCAGAGGCAGGCAGATTTCTGAGTTCGAGGCCAGCCTGGTCTACAGAGTGAGTTCCAGGACAGCCAGGGCTACACAGAGAAACCCTGTCTCAAAAAACCAAAAAAAAAAAAAATGTTAAATTAGGTCATGAATTGTAGTCCTCATGAATGGAATTGGTAATATTATATAGGAGTCCCTGGTGAGCTATATTAGCCTTTGTGCCATTTAAGGATTTAGTGAGATGGCACCACCTATGAACCAGATACTACCAGTTACTTGATATTAGACATCCCAGACTCAAGAATGGTGATAAATAAGTTTTGTGGTTTGTTGTATATCTAGTCTAAGATATTTTGTTATAGCAGCTAGAAAAAACAAGGTATTAGTTATAAATATTTTATATTATTGTATACTTCTTTGCCTTTGAATATTCTGTTCAGTCTTCCTGAAATAACTCTCTAATGTATATGTCTTATACCTAGGTGTAGAAGATCCACATTGTAGAAGAAACTTTGTCTAATCACCTCTGTACTCTTCTTAATGCTCCAGTTGGCTTCTTTATACTTGAATACTGTCAATCACAGAATTTTTCAACTTTTGTTATGATTATCTATTTTCCATGTTAGACAGTTATCATTGGTGTTACATACAATATTTATTGCATTTGTCTTTACTGCTGTATCTGTAGGGATTGATACACTACTCATCTAATTAATGCTTATTGAATGAATACTTAAATGACTCCTGGAAATAAATCTGGATAACTTCTTGATCTTTGAATTTTAAGTTACTATGTTCCCAAATTACTTTTGTAGTTTGATGATTTGTGGTAGACTATCAGATAAGTACAATTTTATACATAAAATTCATGTTGAGACATTACAAAATTCAGCATGGATTATCTAGCAAAACAGATTTTTCAAAAGTACATTTCAGGAAACCTGTTAATGGTATACTTTTTGAGAAATAGATTGGACAGATTAATTAAATTGCTGAAGATAATACAAGTAGTTTGTGACAGTGTGGAAACTAGAAGCAAACACAACTTTCCTTTTCTCAATCCAGCCCCTTCTTTTTGTTTATAAAATAACTTAATAACATTAATTCCATTCCAAGTGAGTTTGTAGATATTATCTCAACACATATCAGCCCACGTATTTCAGCAAGCTGCTGATTTCCAAAAAAATAAATAACCTTGAAGAAGACCATAAAATCACTCTGCTTTCCAAATATTTCCCTTGCTACTCTAAAAAGTGATCTCTCAATTGTGATTTACAATAAATTAATTACATATTAAACACTTTATAATAACTGATTACTCAGGTCACTTTTCTTATGACAGTTAACTCAAAAAGTTTTTAAAGGTGAAAGAATATGTCTAAACATTATATAGACTAAAAAACGATAAGACACGAGTAAAAGCATCGTAGGGGTTTCAAAAGCAGTGAAGACTCAGAAAAAACCAGGACCTGGGCAACAAAAAAGCCTGAATAGGCATACATAATTCACATGAAAGGTACATGTGGAAAGTAATTGTCAGAAGTCAACTAGCACTTGGAGTTCTGAGAATGACACACTCAAATTGTCTTATGTAAGAGATTTATTGAAAATAGGAATGAAATGTGTAATGTTGGGGAATAACTTGAATGACAGGCAGAATAATTTAGACTTAATGTTTTAGAAATCAGAAATAAAATCTTGAACAAAGTAATAAAGTATAAAAATAAACCATGTTAAGAAAGAAGAGGTAGGTGGGAAGGGGCTAGTGAGATGGCTCAGCAGGTAAAAGTGCTTGCTGTCAAGCTGAGGGCCTGAGTTTAAACTCCAGAACCCACATGGTAGGAGAGAACCAATTCTTACAGAGAGAAATAGTGTGAAATTAAAATTTAAAAAGAAAGACATACAGGACACACAATACTTTGGTTAGGAAGATATTTTAATTAGGTCAACTAATTTAGAAATTTAGAACACCCTGCAGAAATTTTAAACAAAAAATGGTAAGGGATAGGTTAGGGAATTGACAGTGAAAATGGCAAGTGAGAATGGTATAACAGTAACAATTACCATATGGAGAAGTAAGAAGGTGAAGATGAGCTTATAACAATATTTGTTCTAGGAAAAGCTTTGCAAACTATATTATCAAACATCCATGATAAAATTGTACCAACCTCCTTGCTTATCCTGACTGTTCTTTTACATTAATCTATGGAATCTTATTCTACCTTAAAGATCACTTCAAATATGATGTCTTGTATAGCATTTTCAACATCTTATCATATGTATTTCTGAACTTTTATAACAGAGGAGTGTGCTTTCACAGAATTTATCAATTTTTAAAAGATTTGTTTTATTTTTACATGTGTCTAGGTTGGTTTTGAATTACATCTGCATTCAAGGATGACTTTGAACTCCTGATCCTGCTGCCTCCATCTCTTGAGTGCTGGAATTACAGGCATATGCCATCATACCATGTATATGCTATAAATCAAGGACTTCAAGAATTCTAACCAAACACTACTGAGAGCTATATTCTCAGCCAGGTATTCATCACTTCTAATTTGTACTGTAATAGTTTATGTATGCCTTATCTTTACAACTAAAATTACCTCACTGAATATTAAACGATGTGCCTCTAAGGTACTTTTAATTGGAATTATTGTTATTTTACTGTGTTGTTAGAATAAAACATGAAAAGGGAAGCAGAGCCAGCAAAAGAACCCAGGTCTCCTGATGCTTGGGCCAACATTCTTGACGCTGTACAACAGACATAAAAGCTGGTAAGATCTTTGAATTATTTTGTGCAAATATAGAACTTGAAGTGATCATGAGATGTCTTCAAGTGAGAACATTTAGTATAAACTTAATAATATGGGACTAAATTTTGAAAGAAAACTCAGAACACAGAAATTTAGGACCTGTTAACATGGAAGAGATCATTGGATTTTTTTGAAAATGGATGAAACTTCTGAAATACAGGAAAGTAATATAAAGGATTGTGTACCATGTAGAATGTTAGAGGGCAAAAAAGATAAAGAACCTGTAGAGAAACCAAATAGCAAGTTATGTGTTAGAAAGAGATCAGAACAGCACAGTGTTATAGTATTTCAAAAAAGGCATGAAATTAGGAGAAAGGTTTAAAATATCTGGTTTAATTTAACCATTTTAGGCTATACTCATGATAGGTGAGTAATTGAGGAAAGGGTTGATGGTAGAGCAGAAACTTGAGCATCAATAGGTTGAGAGGAAACCAAAAAGCTCAGCATGGTTATAAGATTTCATCAACACAGGGAAGCTAGTGAATTGTGAAATAAAAGGAAGGAATTAGTGGAAAAAAAAGAGGAAGTTTAAAGTGTTTGTTAGAACTAAATTCCAGTGGAATTTGCAAGGATTGACATTCTGAACCAAAGCATGTTGTGTACTTTAGAGCAAAGGATAGTCACAAGCTTTGCCTTTGTTACATTTTAAAGCAAAGGACAGCCACAAGCTTTACTTTTGTTACAATTTTACCTGGAATCACACTGCTGAAAACAACAGCAACAAAAAAGAACTTAAGCACCTGAAGCTGGATAAGACTATGACAACTAAGGAGTCTCCCATAGCTTGATCCTAGTGAATTCCAAGGGTCACAGAAAACAATTCTGTAGCTAAGCTATTCTAGAGAAGGCTTTAGAGTCAGATCTAGGTTTACAACCGGTTCCATTAATTAGTAGCTGTGTGATGTTTGGCTTAGTTACTTAAGACTTCTGACTCTCACGTTATCCACTTGTAAAACTGAGACATTAATTTGTTAAAAGAAAAATGAGTAACTTGAAATAATATAAATATAAAGTAATATAAGCACTCAATAAATGGTAGATATTACTATGATTCTTCTTTTCTGAGAGACTATTTCAGACACTGTGAAGATTCAACTCAAAATAGCATACTCTTAAAAGACAGTCAGCGGCATGTGGAACAGACATACACATTAATCCAGTGACCATAATACATTCAGAATATAATACTCTTATAAGAGAAATATTCTATAAATGTTAATTATAGAATGGAAGTAAGTAAATATATATAATTAGCAAACTTACTTCCATTTTCTCTTTATCATACTTTAATATAATTTAAATATTCTATTATTTTCTTTAGTAAAGTCTGAGATCCTTGATTAAGTAAATAATCAGCAAGCACACTGAGAGCCAAATTTGTACCAGGTTTGGGAACTAGAATGGAAATTAAAGTATAATAATAAATGAATTAGTTATATGAATTAATTTTAAAATTTAAGACAGGATCATGCTATGTAGCTCTGGTAGATTTTGTACTTGCTATGTAACCCAAGCTAGCTTCTCTCTCAGCCTCCCAAGTTGTTGGGATTACAGGAATGTATCACTTTGTCCAGGTAAATTATATGTTAGTATAAATATAATATTATTACATAATTATATGGTATTAAGATATAAGCGGCAGACGAATATATTATTCTATGGATATCATAATTTAGTAGTAAAGATAGAAAATAGATAAGTATATTAAAGGATATTAAGTGTTTTGGAAAGAAACAAAAAGAATACATCTAATCTTCTATTGGGAGTAAAGATAACATTTAAATATAAATTTGAGGAGGCTAGGTTAAAACCACCATTTACTCTTTCAGAGGACCCAGTTTATTCCACTTCTACATGGCAGACCTCAACCCCTTGTAACTCCAGTTCCAGAGAATGTGGTTCTCTTTTCTGATCTCCACACAAGACAAAATTGTTTATAGTAGAGAATTCAATTAGTTTTATAAATATAGTGCCTGATAATGATTATTTTAAATGCTTTATTACACTATGATATAAAGTTGGCTCTAAGCTCAGTATATTTTCAGAATATAAATGAGACATGCATTGTGGTTACTGCTAGAGAAAAATTCTGCCTCTAACTGTGATATAGGATGTTTCAATGTAATTCAATAAAACAAATGTATAAAAATTACCTACTTAACATCAGATAATATGCTTTATGTGAGAGATGCAGTAATGAATGTAGCAGAATACACTGTTATAAAGTACCAATACATACTGTTTGAATGAACTGATTAATGGTCTTATCCTCATTACTCATAGCATACAATAATGGGCATGTAAAAATATAAACTGTAATAAAATATGTCAATGAGCCAGAATTAGGCATGATTATGGTCTTAATTACGGTAAGGATAGTGTAGACAATGAAAAGTTAGTGACAGGTATAGAAAGTAGAACAAAGGAGACTTAGTAATTCATCATCAAAAGTTTCACGTGATTCTTGAATGTATTATGCTTTTTTTTTCACTTCTAGACAACTACAAACACTGGTCACCCTGCCTGGAACATTGAAAACTTCAAGATCTGATTCAGACTTTCTAACTGAACTCTAGACTCACATATGTAAATTTATATCAGAGACTGACATTCATTGTTTTTCTTTCTCTTGACCTTTTGATTGTGGACCTAGCCTTTAATGCTTGAGCCATCTCTCTAAGCCCTTCCTTTCCCTATCAAACAGAATAGAAAGAGAGGGAAATTGCTATTTTATATATGGTAGTAATGAAAAGCTTCCCTCATTGGATGAAATTTATCTGAGTCATAAAAGAAAAACCCTGAGATAGCAAGGATTTGGGGGTGTAACCCAGTAGTATGAGCCTTTGGGTCCAGTGCCCAGCACCATAAAGATCAAGTAAGTAAACAATCAAAGCAAGAGAGAAAGGCATTTGGTTTTGTAGGGATGCCATTTCATTTCTCATAGGTAAACCTCAGTAATGCAAATTCTTGAGGCCAGCACTGTGAAAAGATTAGCTTTCCTATTCTTACAGTGAAAGGAGCGAAAAGTGACTGGTAGCATATGAAAAACAGGAAAGGCTACATAATTTGGAGTCTTGAAAGTGATGTTAAAGGTTTTATATTTTATTGAAAATGACCTGAGAAAATGTTACATGTTTTGTGTAGATAGGTGTACTGGCTGGTTTTGTGTGTCAACTTGACACAAGCTGGAGTTATCACAGAGAAAGGAGTTTCAGTTGAGAAAATGCCTCCATGAGATCCAGCGGTAAGGCATTTTCTCAATTAGTGATCAAGGGGGGAGGGCCCCTAGTGGGTGGTACCATCTGTGAGCTGGTAGTCTTGGGTTCTATAAGAAAGTCAGCTGAGTAAGCCAGAAGAAGCAAGCAAGCCAGTAAGTTACATTTGTCCATGGCCTCTGCATCAGTTCCAGTCCTGACTTCCTTTCGTGATGAACAGCGATTGGAAGTGTAAGCTCAATAAACCCTTTCCTCCCCAACTTGCATCTTGGTCATGATGTTTGTGCAGGAATAGAAACCCTGACTAAGACAATCAGTGATAAAATTTGAACTATAATTTTGTAATGATCTCTTTAGATGCTCTGTGGAGTATATATTCAAGAAATGTGCTTGGGTTGGAAGTAGGGAAACAATTAGGAAGCTATTGAAAGAATCTAGAGTAGTAAGAGTGGACATGAGCCAGGCAGTGGTCGCGTATGCCTCTAATCCCAGCACTCAGGAGGCAGAGACAGGCGGATTTCTGAGTTCGAGGCCAGTCTGGTCTACAGAGTGAGTTCCAGGACAGTCAGGGCTATACAGAGAAACCCTGTCTCAAAACAAAACAAAGCAAAACAAAAACCAAACCAAACAACAACAACAACAACAAAAAACCAAAAGAGTGGACATGGGACAAGTAATTGTGTAAATATTTTGGTGTAAAATCATTCTAGAGTAGTACTATTTAACTGATAGCTGAATAAAAGTAATATTCCTGTTACTTTGGCTCCCTGACTCCGTCAACATGGCTGCACATTTCTAAGTTACTAAAGTTACAATGTTTAAGCATTGTAGTTAAAACAAACAAAATTATAAGAGAGACTATGGCACGGTTTTGTAAAAGTTATAGGGAAAATTACAAAAGATTATTTTGGAAATTATTATTAAAAAATTTCTGCTGCCAAGTGATGATGGCACATGTCTTTATTCCCAGCACTTGGGAGGCAGAGGCAGACAGATCTCTGTGTGTTCAAGACCAGCCTGGTCTACAGATTGAGTTCCAGGACAGCCAGGGCTACACAGAAACCCTGTCTCAAACAAACAAACAAACAAACAGACAAACAACCCCCCTAAACTGCAACCATAAAGCTATATAAAGAAAGGTGTTGGGTTTAGCCTATATGCACATCTTTATTGGCTATCCTATTCTATATACATTCTGGGTTTTTGTAAGCTTCTCTGACTAGCAATGTATAGATTTCACTTAATGTGTTGACATTGGTTAATAAAAGCATTTTAAAAAAGAAAGTGGAAAAGTAGTATTATATAGACTAAGAAGGATATGTATACATATACATATATTACATATATATATAATAATAAATAATGGAAAAGAGGTCATGAATTTGAAAGAGGGCAAAGTTTGGAGAGAAAAAAGGGAAGGGATATTTGATGTAGTTGTAATCTCAAAAATAATAGAAGAATTAAGTAGAGATTGGGTATAGTAAGAATATAGAATTGAGAGGTTAGAGAGTTGACTCAGTGGTTATGAAAACTAGCTGCTCTCCAGAGGACCCAGGTTCAGTTCCCAGTACCTACACAGCAGCTCACAACTGTCTGTTAACTCTGGTTCCAGCAGATCTGACATCCTCACATAGAAACACGTGTATACAAAACACCAATGCACATAAAAAATAAATTGAAAAATTAAAAAAAAATACAGAATTGAAAATCATAATTTTAGTTCTGTTTTAGTCCAGAAAAGAGTCCTTAATATACTTATTTTTAAATATTTAGTCCTTAAAAATACTTATTTTTAGTCCCTAAAAACACTTATTTTTTCTGTTTTTCTCCCATTTCAGTGAAAAGCTTCACCTATATTTTCTCAGCATTGTGTGTGTGTGTGTGCATCTAAATAAACCATAATTCTCATGTCTTTTCAAAGTGAAAGATATTAAATTTTCTTAGTGGAAAGGAAGAAACACCTCATTTCTAACTTCCTTTACATACAATTTTGTTCAGATGGCCTAAGTCATGAATTATCTTTCTTTTACTAATATATCCTGTCTTGGACCTGTGTATGTATGCCCTATATAAACTCGCTGTGTTCCACAGAGATGACATCTCCATAGGCATGATGTCCATGATACCTCCAGGATGTTTTAAATATTTCCTTTTATATATTTATTATATTATTATTGAGGCTTTTAGTCTACTTTCATGTCTCAGAAGTGCATCAAGAAGGTAGTTAATATTATATTAAATATCTGACTCTGTAGTGTTTGGATTCTGGTTTCAACTTAGCAGGACACCTTCTTGCTCCACATATGTACCAATATTTATTTCACTTTATTGAGCTATATAACTTCTTTTTCTCCACATTAATTAGAAGTTTTATAATTTGGGAATGAGTAAAGGAGAAAACAGAGGAGAAAATTTCTACAAACATCAGGGCCTCTAAGATGACTGAAACATTCACATTGTACTTTCTTTTACAAGCAGATTGACCTGTTGTAGGTGACAGCAGCATTGAGCACTGCATTTGGCTCTGGAAGCAGTTTATTTTCAGAAATTGCATCCTACCCAGAACTAAACTTAACCATTATTTTCATTTCAAACATTTTTTTTATTTCAAACTTAAAAAGCTTTAGCTTGGTGTTTCAAGGTCTCCCAGACCCCTTCCTACCAATAATTAACATTATTCATATTAAACTTCCTCTCTCCAACAACAGCTTTCCTCTCCCTTGCTTTGTTGATTTCTTTACTTTCTTGTTGTCTTTATTTTCTATTTCTCTTCTCTCTTTTCTTTTTTTCTATCCTCTCTCATTTTCCCCTTGATGCTCCTAACTTAAAAATATTCCCTTAGGAATACTTTTCTAATAGGTCAAGAAAGGACAAATGTTCAAGATTATATATATAAAGTTTTGTTTAATTATCTATAAAATCTTCTCAGGCTAAAGACAGTTATATTTGTCTTCTTATGTGTCATTTGGTTCACATATAATATTAATAACATATTTGTATTTGTTGATTATTCTCTTCTAGAATATATTATGTGTTTAAGGAAATATTATATAAATACAGTTATATATCCATAAATGAAAGTGCCACCCATTCTTATTATCGGATGGATCATTTGAAGCCAACAAAGATATAGTAAATCACATTATGTCAAAGAGCAAAATTTTACAGATATTGTAAATTCTCCACACATTATAGGTAGGAAGTAGGAAGTAGTTATAGCCATACAATGAATTATCATGAAACACCATAAGTACTTTATTTTCTTCACTATTGCAACCAAATAGTCTCTCTCTCCCCCTCTCTCTGTGTGTGTGTGTGTGTGTGTGTGAGAGAGAGAGAGAGAGAGAGAGAGAGAGAGAGAGAGAGAGACACAGAGAGAGGTTCAGAGAGACACAGAGACAGGAGAATAAAAGTGAGAATCTAAAAAGAAAATATTGAGTTTATTGTCAGTTGAATGTCTAAAATAATACAAGAACCATATAATGAGAAAAGAATAGTCTTTCCAACACCCAGCACTAGGAAACTGAATAGCCACATGCCAAAGACTGAAGTTTGACCCTAACTTCAAGTCATATAGAAAAAAATTAACTAGAAGTAAATATAGCTAAGAAGGCATAAGAGTAAATATTTGTGACCTTGGATTAAGCAACCCTTAAATGCACAAGCTAAAGCTAAGAAGGCATAGGAGTAAATATTTGTGACTTTGGATTATGCAAACCTTCTTATGTGCAAAACAAAGTACAAGGGACAGAAGAAAAGGTAGACAAATTGAAATCTTAAAAAAACCCTTAAAAACAATTTTTTCTGGTGAAACTATCATCAGCAATGCACACATTCTAAATAAAAGAAAACTTTCCAATTGATATTTGTAAATGTATCTCATATCTATAATAAAGAACTCTTTCAGCTCAAGAATAAAATTAAAGTGAGATGAAAAAATGGTCAAAGAATTTAAACAGAACCTTTCCAATAAGATACATTAGCAACCAATGTGTGCATGTAAAAACATTCAGTATTATCAGTAATTAGTAAAATGCAAACCAAAACATAAATACATGCAACTTCATATCCACTAGAATGGCTAAAATCAAAACAAGCACCATATAGATGTTTGATAGGAACAGTGCTAGTGAAGAAATTGGAAGACTTATATTGCTGGTGAGATTATAAAATGATGCTGCCACTTTAGAAGCAATTTGAAAATTTCTCAAAAAGTTAAATATGAAGTTGTAATATGATTTAGCAATTCCAGTAGTATATATACATTCAAAAGTATTGAAAACATGTACCTATATAAAAAGTATGCATTAATATTTAATAGCAAAGTTATTGAGAATTAAGCAAAAGATGGAAATAACCAAGTAAGACTAACTGCAACATAAGAAAATAAACAAAATGGAATAGCATTCAATCATAAAAAATAAAATGTAGCACATACATGATTTTTGAAATTAAAAATCCAGACACAAAAGATCACAGACTCTATGATACAGTTCATATGAAATGTGCATAGTAAGCAGATATATAAAGATATTGAGGTTTGGGAGGCTAAAGGAGGGGGAATGATTGATAATGAATATGAAGTTTCATTATTAGTTGATCAGATTGTTGTTGATATTAGAAAGTGTTAACAGTGCACAACTGTGTAACTATAACCCAAACTATTGACTTATGTACATTAAATGAATAACTTTTACTGTATATTTTAAAATAATACATTGGGGTAGCTCATTAGTATTCATGTAAAAAGACTCCTGGTACAAATGACTCTGATAAAATGCCAGTGAGTGTCTATAAACATTTAGATAATATTTAGATTTTGATATTATGATTAGAAATATAATAAAGATCATAAATTTTGAACATTTTGCTAAAATATTTATAAGCTAAACTTCTAGTCTAAAAATACTGCAGCAAAGAATAAATGGATTTTTATTTTGGTCAAATTTTCTAAATTTCTTTCCAAACAGTTTCCACCATTTTATGGTACCAATTAGGAGTTTACTAGAATGCTCATTTTTTTTCATACTTTTGACAACTAAGTGTACTATCAAATTTGATTGCTTGTCACTATTCTTGTAAGGTATAAACTTTTGGAAATTGTTTTAAGAATCTTAGATATTTGGAATATTTTTGCCTGTAATGAGCACTCAATGCTAGTATAGTACTAAATATGAAGATAGATATAGAAACATAGTACTAAACATATAATATCTTATAAATTTAGGAAATTCTTAAATAATAATTTGTATCTTTTGAATGTTTAAGTCAAAAAGACTTCTGGTCTGTGTTGAAACTACTGTGTCCGTATATAACTTAAGTTCTAACAATCAGAAGCCCTAACATGAGACTTGGATGCAAAATTTCAATGTGCATAAAGCAGCACTATGTGATTTCCATTTTGGTTGCAATAGGAGGTAGAAAAGAAACTTGGCTCTGGGGATAACAGAAATTGCAAGGGCAAGTTCCTAATAGAGTGGTGGCACAGTGCTGGCAGCAGTAGGTGTTGCAGTAAATTTCTTGGCCTATAATGCAAAAGCAATAGTTTTTTTTGTTTGTTTGTTTTGTTTTTTGTTTTTTGTTTTTTCTATAAAGAAAGTAGCAGTATTCCTGGCCATTGTTTCCAGAAAGTAAACTTCAAGATTGGTTGGGTAGCCTTCCTTTTACAAATAACTGTACTATATACATAACCTCAGTTTCAAAATCTCTTTTTCACATAATCTCTTCTAACCCTTCTTTTGCCCAGTCCTTATAATATCCCACTTCCCACATGTTATTTACCTTAATGGATCCTGTAATACACTGGCTTCAATAACCTTTTGTTGTCTGTCATACACTATCTCCATATTTTTACTTGATCTTCTTACTTGACTTCAGATTTTAGAGTCCATAATTACAATTACTTTCAAACATAGACTTACTGACACCTTTACCCTTCCTCAATCCATCATATTCACATGTGAAAAAAAGCAGACCCTGAATAAATCTTACACTCAATTTATTCCATTTCTATATTAATTGGTTTGGTCTTCATTTAATTTTAATCTGTTTCAATTCACATTCTTTTCATAACCAGTCTTTGACTTTGATTTTATAGAATCTATTCTTTACTTAAACCTATGATATCTGTTACTGGATTCTTACTCTAATTAATGGTCATGTTTTCTTTTTTTTATTTGTTATTTTATTTATTTATTGACATTTCAAATGTTATCACCCTCCCCAGTTTCCCCTTCACAAACCCCCCTCCCCTCCCCCTCCCCTGCCTCTATGAGGGTGCTTCCCACCCGCCAACCCACTGCCTCATCGCCCTAGCCTCCATAGGACTGAGGGACTCCCCTCCCAGTGATGCCCAATAAGGCCATCCTCTGCTAAATATCCAGCTGTAGCTATGGATTCCCCCCATGTGTACTCTTTGGTTGGTGGTTTAGTCCCTGGGAGCTCTGGGAGTTCTGGTCGGTTGATATTGTTGTTCTTCCTATGGGGTTGCAAACCCCTTCAGCTCCTTCAGTCCTTGCCCTAACTCCTCAATTGGGGACCCTGTGCTCAGTCCAATGGTTGGCTGCCTGCATCCACATCTGTATTGGTCAGGCTCTGGCAGAGCCTCTCAGGGGGTAGTTACACCATGCACCTGTCAGCAAGCTCTTCTTGGTATCTGTAATAGTATCTGACTTTGGAGTCTGCAGATGGACGGAATCCCTAGGTGGGGCAGTCTCTGGATGGCCTTTCCTTCCATCTCTAAACTACTTTTGTTACTATTATCATTTACTAAAGTTCTTAACTGATCTATTAGTATCATTCATATAATACATTATGTTCTTCACAAAAATCTTTACTTGAATTCTAGGTGGACTATACTTCTCTAACTCATTGATTCTTTTTAATATTTGCTAGTGGTATTTTAATTCTTAGATGAAAAAACTGAAGAAATGCAAGTCTCAATCCTTACATAACTATGAAAATTGATATTTGATAAAATCTACCTATGTGCAAATATTTTCACTGTTATATTACCTAGAACTTCATAACTAATTACTTTAAATATTATTTATAATGTTTATTGTTTTATCAATATTATCTTTATATTAAGTATTTATTATTTCATTATATATGGTCATCAATTTTATCTAAGATACACAAACACCCAGAACCTATCAATATATATAACATGTCAGAAGAAACTTATTCTAAATATTAGAATGCAAAACATAATTCCTATCTTTTTCCCTCTGTAGAACAGTGTTAGTCAAGCACCAGTCTCCAAAGTGTTACTGGTCTATGTTTGATATTTATACAGAATATCTAAGAATGACGAATATACTACTAGAGTATTTAGATTGTATTTAGAAAATTTTAGATGTTTCATACTACATCTATGTTCATCATTTACTATTTTATCAAAGTCCGCAGCAGATTACATTTTTAAAAATATTAAGTAGTTCACCAAATATAGTTGAAAATCACTGCTCTAAGAGTATTTTAATAATGCTTTAGATTAGGTGGTATAGCTTCACGTCTTGTATTACCTTTGTCTTCCTTAAGATAGGCCTTTAAGCCAAAGGACCTGGCTGCCTTCCTGGAAGTCATTTCTACACAGTTTAATAGCTATAGCCAGTGAACAGAAAGTGCATTTCCTGACACCATACTGTAAAATTATTATTAATGAACTAAGGGTATGCATTTCTGGTTTTGGCACTGACATTTGGGATATTGCATTGAGTTGGATAACTTATAAAGGTACGGCATTTTGAAATGTGGATTAATAGAATAACAAGGAATATTTACTGTTAAAACATGTTGTAGATAATTTGGTAGAACAAAGTAAATGTTAGCTCATTTTCAGAAATAACTGCTAATATAGGAAGCTTTTTTTTAAAAAATTAGGAAGTGCTTAATCAATGGCAGATAGACGAACTATCATTGATGTTCTAATAATGAATCCTGCAATGAGTTGAAAATTAGATGGAGCTTTAAAGAAATAAAACAAATTTCGAATCAAGATCCATTAAGTGATAAGCCTCATGACTACCATTTAATTTGTAGAAAACTTCTGTTATGAATCAGGAAGCATATAAAGACTAAAGTTATTTGAGGGATGAAGGGTTTCTTGGAGATGCATATGATATCAGATCCACAGTTTGAAGCCAAGAAGTGATAATGAAGAAAGAAGTGGAAATTCAGTCTCTCTCTCTCTCTCACACACACACACACACACACACACACCTGTGTGTAACATAATCATTTTCTGTAGCCTTCTTATATGTAACATGTTTATTCAATTATTAACCCCTCAACAATGATCTTTTCTCACAATTTTACTGTAGACCATTTAGTTGCATGGGAGTTAATTTATTGTAATAATGTACAGAAGTACATAGATCAGTCAATTTAATCTTTCCAGAAGTTGAGGTTACTCAAGTGAAGAAAGATTAATGCATATGTGCATCTTATTACTGATAAGGAATATAAGATTTATAAACAATAAGGCTAAAGCAAAGTATGACAAAAAACTAAGTACTTTTATTTTTAAATACATTTAAAGCTTTTTTACTGTGTATGTGCACACACATATGTATTTGCACACATGCCACTCCATACATATGGGAATCAGAAGATAACTTGCAGGAGTTGGTTCTCTCTTTCTACCATGTAAATGGAATTTGTGGGGATCGAACTTAGGTCATTAGACTTGGCTGGAAGCACCTTTATCTGTTAAGCTACCTCAGTATCTTGGCTTAAACATGAATGAAAATATTTTTCATTTATAAATTGAAGATTAACAGATACCTATATAGATGATAATTGGCAGTATTAATTATTGTAAAGCAGAAAAGTTAATTAAGGGTGAGAAGATTTTCCAATTATTTATAAGGTCTTTATATTGCATTTTTTATTTAAAAAGTTTAAAATGTAACAGAATTAGAAACCCAGTATGTTGTTAATAAACTTCTCTTTCACTGAAGTAATTTCCTAAAATCAAAGCAATGTCAAATTACCAGAATTAGTTTAGTTATGTAAATTATTTCTGACTAAACATGTAAAAGATTAATATTTATTTGTTACACATATATAAAATAAGGTAACATAAAATATGATTTTAGGAAAAGAGAACAATTTTCTTATTAGTCACTTCATACTGCTGCAAATACCTTAGATCAAGACTGAAAGGTAAAAATGTAAACAATGATAGCATTGCTGCTGTTGCCCTAGATTGAATTACAAAACAAGCAGCACATTTAGAAATTTATGCTGGAAAAATCCTTTCAAATGTGTCTGAATACAGAACAGTTACAGTGTTTGTGCAGTCATGCAGTTTGGACTTATGCCAAGTGTAACGCTCTTATTCCTGATCCTACTCTCCTGATGAGGAATCTGAAGGCTAGGTTACAATTCAAGGTCTCTATGGCTGGTTTCCTACTCAGAATTTTTGAGCTTTCACCCCACTATGTTTGCTAGTGAAAATAATAACATGAAAAACTAACATATATTGGTACTTACTATGTGTTAACCCATGTGTAAGGCAAATTACATAGTTTACCCCAATTAAATTTTACAATATATCTATGAATTTTAAAATTTGTATGTTCAGGTAGAGAACTGGTATTCAATGAAGTTAAATAAATTACTGAAGGTCAAATTGTTTTAATCTGCCCAATTTGAAGTCTGATAAAAATAATCCAGTATTTTTTCCTGAAGAAAAAGATTATTTTGTTTGAAATATAGAGTAGATATCATGGAGCAATAAATTGTCAAGCCTCCATAACTATCTACTCATTGTCCTCAGGGGTGATTTTCCCCATGTAAGTTTTGTCTGTTATTCCCACAGGTTGTTTTTAGCCAGGCAAAAAATGCTCTGAAGGGCTGTCCCTACCTCTCCTTAGTTACTCATCCTGATAGTTCTTAAGTCAGTTCCAGTTTTGTAGGTTCCTAAGTAGTCATGTAACTTAATATTGCAACAGAGTCTCTGAATCGCCTTTAAAAAAATATATTTAAGTCACAGAAACAGTTAAGAAATAAAAGACCTTTACTCTTGTTTCAAGAAAACTAGAATATCAAACACTAGTTTGCTCCCTTTATTTGTCTGTTTGAAATTAAAAAAAAAATGTAAAGAATACAAATTCACCTAGTATAAGATTCAGAAGCTTAGAGAAAATTTTGAAACTATTTCTAAGGCCAGAGTTAAATAGGATCTCTAATTTCCATAAGGAACACTTGAGTGGTTCTAACATGAGATTAGGAATTGTAAAGGAATTCTGTATTCCTTAGTCATGCATTCAGACACTATTGTTAGTAAAGGGGATCTGCACTTAATACTAGAGTATTTTATTTGTCCTTGATTCCATTTATCCCTAAAATACAAATTGAATCAGACACGTGTCAGAAATTGCATTGAAACCCAATCCAAGGAAATGGGAAAACATTAAAACCTAGGTATTACTTAGAAAGGATACTGCACAGAGTGGCTGCTACAAAACAATCCATCGGTAGAGTGGTCCCCAAGCCAAACAAACATGATCATTGCTAAGAGTGGGAAAGTTTCTATGAGAGACTTTGTTTCTTTTAATTCCCTGACTAATGTGCAATGGCTGTGTGAGATTTGTGCACTAGCCGGGCAGTGGTGGCACATGCCTTTAATCCCAGCACTTGGGAGGCAGAGGTAGGCGGATTTCAGAGTTCGAGGCCAGCCTGGTCTACAGAGTGAGTTCCAGGACAGCCAGGGCTACACAGAGAAACCCTGTCTCGAAAAAAAGAAGAAAGAAAGGAAGGAAGGAAGGAAGGAAGGAAGGAAGGAAGGAAGGAAGGAAGGAAGAGAAAAGAGATTGTGCTCTGTCTCTCTGACGTTAGTGCTCAGGATATGCACCACTACTTGCCGCCTTATTCTCTGCTTTTTGTGACCAATTTCCTCTGTAGAGTTAGTGTTTTTCTATACAGTGTGGCATGGACAGACGTATTTTAAACAACATGTACAAGGAAAAGTTTCTTCTCACTTGGAATCTGAAGTGAAATGGATACATCACAATTTGTAGAGACACAGCTCACAGGATGATTACAGGGAAATGTCACCTTAACAGTTTCATGAAGCCAAGCCAGAGCCCTTTTGTTTTTGTTTAACCACTTCTTTCCCATGACAACAACCCAGGTCCCACAGTTCCCTTCCACAAAGCTATCTAGGGAGAGCTTACAGATGACATTGTGCCTGCACTTGCAAGAACATGCCTTACAACAGTGTCACCACTTCATGTTTCTCTAATACTCTTGACTACTTTTAGCTTTTGTCTGGGACCTCTACTGTATGACTTTCATAGAATCACACATTTTTTTTTTTTATTGGATATTTTCTTTACTTACATTTCAAATGTTATCGCCTTTCCTGGTTCCCCCCAAAACCCCCTATACATCCCCTCCCCCTGCTTCTATGAGGGTGTTCACCCACCTACCCACTCTCGCCTCCCCACCCTCAAATTCCCCTACACTGGGTCATCCATCGAGCCTTCACAGGACCCAGGGCCTCTCTTCCCATTGATGCCTGACAAGGCCATCCTTTGCTACATATACAGCTGGAGCCTTGGGTCCTTCCATGTGTACTCCTTGGTTGGTGGCTTAGTCCCTCGGAGCTCTGGGGGGTCTGGTTGGTTGATATTGTTGTTCTTCCTATGAAGTTGCAAACCCCTTTGGCTCCTTCAGTCCTTTCTTTAACTCCTCCATTGGGGACCCCGCACTCAGTCTGATGGTTGGCTGCGAGCATGTGCCTCTGTATTTATAAGGCTCTGGCAGAGCCTCTCAGGAGTCAGCTATATCAGGTTCCTTTCAGCAAGCACTTCTTGGCATCCACAATAGTGTCTGGGTTTGGTTACTGTATAAGGGATGGATCCCCAGGTGGGGCAGTCTCTGGGTGGCCTTTTCTTCAGTCTCTGCTCCACACTTTGCCTCCGTATTTCCTCCTGTGAGTATCTTATTCCTCCTTCTAAGAAGGATCAAAGCACCCACACTTTGGTCTTCCTTCTTCTTGAGCTTCATGTGCTCTGTGAATTGTATCGTGGGTATTCCGAGCTTTTGGGCTAATATCCACTTATCAGTGAGAGCATACCAAGTGTGTTCTTTTGTGATTGGGTTACTTCACTCAGAATGATTCCTCAAATATCATTGGCTCACAGGTGGAGTTACTTCTCAAATCTCAATGTGGCATACACTTTGAATCTTGGACTCTCCTCCCTTCTGTTTTTCATTTCTGCATCCTCTCCTTCTAAAGTTTCCTACCTACATTATGCCATTTCATGTTTCCTTTGGTCAGCCTGGCTTCCCAGAACAGAAGGGGACAAAATAAAACCTTCTGAATACAAACATATCCATCTAATATATACATACACATATATGTATACATATACATATATGTATATTACATGGAATCTTATAATATTTGTCCTTTGGTGTCTGGCACATTTCACTTAGTATGTTTTCAGGTTTATCCATGTCATAGATTTTTCACAATTTTATTTTTATGACTAAATAGTACATTATTTTATGGTTATGCCACATTTTGTTTATATATTTACCCATTGATGGTCACTTGGGCTTTTTTTTTTCTTCTTCTCATTTTGTGATTATAATATAGGACTTAGAAACTCTCATGTATATGTGGGTTTTTAAACCTGTTTCCACTTCTTTTGTATATATGCTAATGAGTACAATTGCTAAATAATTCTGTCTTTAACTTTCTGAGGACTTGTCAAACTTCTCCACAAAGCCTGAACCATTGCAATCAGAAATGAGTAAAGTTTCCAATTTCTACACAATTTCACCAATGCTTGCTGCTTTTCACTTTTAAAATAAAAACATAAGCCTAAATATAGAATAGTGATTACCAGAGGTTGTACAGGGTAGAGGTGGAAAAAGGAGGTATAAGGAAGGTGGACAATAGATACAAAACCAGAATTACAAACAATTCTGCTGGGCCATAACACAGTGGGATAACTATAGTTCACTATAATTTATTATGTATTTTGTGAATATCCAAGAGAGAGGAGTTTGTAGGCTCCAAACACAAATGATAAGGAGAGTGCTGGAGTTACAGCTCAGTAGTAAAGTACTTGCATAACATATGTGGGGCTCTGGGTTTGAGTCTCATTACATAAAATACTTTTAAGCAGTTCTAAGGAGAGATAAGTGCTAATTATTCTGATTTGATCAGCTCATGCTGTAGTCTGTGTAGAACTATCACAGTGAACTACATTAATATGTATAATTAGCATATACTTAAAACTTGAAATAAAAAAAGTGTGGCCACCCTAAACCAAAATGCTTCTAAGATCAGACAGTAGATTCCCTGTTTGTTTTATAATTGTTACACTTTTCTCATAAACTAGGTGATTGGACTTTAAACACAGAATAAATTTTGAAAATATTTGTTAGCCAAACATGGAAATACAGAAATCACTGCTGAGGGTTTCAAATTATTGAAACAGACTCTGCAAGTATAATTGTAACTTGAAATAGTTTTGCCAGTGCTTCTTACTTTAGAAGTTCTGATCTAGGCAAATTCTTATCTGTTTTTACCCTTGACGCCCTGTGTTTGTTTTTGTCTTCTCTTTTTCCTTTAGCATATATTTTTTTTTCCTGTGGATTGTGCACACATGGGAGGAATTTTAAAGCTCTTCTTGCAGAAATGCATTCTTCTGTTTAAATATTAAACTTAAAACTATTCTCCTGTTTTGCACAAGCTCATATGCTAGGAAAAAGAATGAAAATAAAAGTATTAGTAACCTGGACTAATTCTGTCCCCACACACTCTGTACCGGACTTTGTTCCAAAGATCAGGACAATGGTTAAGACAGAAAAATAAAACAATCCAGGTTTTGTTCGATTAATTTACTTTGGAAAGGACAAAGAATTATAAAGGAAGAAAAAAGTTAACTTACAATAGATGTGAATATATTAGATATTTTGAGGAAAAAGAGTCTGGAGTATAAGGTATATATTGAGTCAGAATGTAGAGAAGTAAATGCATGAAAATTACTTTTGATTGACCATTTGCTCTACATTATAAGTAAAATATATTAACAGGCAAAATTAAAATGTTAATTTATTGTAGTTTTCAAATACTTTAAACAGATATTTGGATATGACCCCATTTTGACACTGCCATTGGGTGTGTTGACATTATTAAATAATATTTAAAGGAAAAAAATCTTAATTTAACCAAAATTATGGTAAACCTTGGGATATATCTGACAGTTCTATTAAAAGTGAAGATGGTAACACCCTCTGAAATACCACTTCCACTCCTTCCCTAGAGAAAAACACACATATATGTATAAAATAATGTTTCCTGGAATAATTTTTAAAATTTGAAAACAGTTTAAATGCCTTATACTAGAGAAATAAATGAAATTTTATATCTGATTGATTGAATATTACTCAGGAATCACAATAAATAATATTGGCATGAATATATCTTGAAAATATAACACTGAATGAAGAAACAAGTTACTTTATAATAACACTGATATAAAGTAGAAAACAAAATATATTTTCATATATTTTCTGTCTACATATATGTGTTCATAAAACAAAATAATTATATACAAATGAACAAGAAAGTTATGATAGTAGTTATTTCTGGGGTTTTAGTATACAGATAAAGTAAATAAAATCAGGAATGGTGACCAAAACAGATTTTAGATCTATCTATAATGTCTTAATGTTTTAACAAAAACTTTTTAAAATTAGGAAATTGTTAATCTGTAAAATCTTGTGAGTCCTTCAACTAGATTCCAATGGAAATATATTAATGTCTTCAGAAAAACATTTAAACTATTATTCTTAACTAGATTTTATTCAGTCTTTACTATTTAAAATTTGTATCAGTGTTTTTTATTTTTTATCAAATATATGGCTTCATGTGATCACCACCACAATAAAGATGCAGAATTCTTCCATAAGCATGAAGCAACTTCTTTTTTATATTATTATTCACTGTTTGTCATATACTGTCATTCTTGTCCTCTAGAAATTACACTATAGAAGTTGAACTATATGGAATGTAACATTTTGAAATTGGCCTTTCATTAAGGATAGTAAACTGAATGGTAGCAATTTTGTATTTTTATTAGTAGTCCATTTTTATTGCTGAGTTGTATTCTGTTGTATAGTTATAACAAGGCCTGTTCAATCACTCACCTTTTGAATGATATTTGAAAATTTCCACTACTATTTAAATCTTGTACATGTTTTTGCATGAATATAAGTCCATAAGTCATTTATCTGGAATAAATATTCAGAAATATAATGGCTATCTTTTAAAAAGAAACTGCGACACTATTTTCCAAAATGGTTTTACCATTTAGCATTTCTACCAGTAATGTATAAAATACTCAATTTCTATATACCCTCTGAATGGAAAAAAATAGGATAAAAAAGGAAACATGACTGTTCCTAGGCATGGTGTGAAGGAGAAAGCTTATTATAGATATGTGGGAGAGCATAAGGAGATGCAGGGACCTCTGTGAGAGTTCAGAATGTACATGACCCTGAGCTAGGCCTTGTGGGAGATGGGGAGGGGAAGAGAGAGGGGAGATAGGGGAATCAGGTGCAGAAGCCAGGAGACCCAAAGGAAAAAGGAGAGCAGGTAACCAAAATGGCTGGATTATACGGGGAAGGGCAGCTGGGGGAAGGACAGTACAAGCTCCTGGGCTGAAGAGTTTAGGGGGCAAGAATGCCAGCCAGGAGTCACTGTAACAGGTCCCTGTAACTGAGGGATTGCTGGGAAAACTTGCTACCAGGTCCATTTTGATATGTTAAATAGGCACCTCAGCATTTGTCCCAGGTTTGAAACCTAACATTGCCACAGGTTAGTCAAATGTTTCAAAACTTGACTAGTATCTGAGAAAGGCAATTTTATTTTATTTAATTTTTTTGATATTTTATTTACATTTCAAATGTTTCCATCTTTCCAGGTCTCCCCTTTAAAATTCCCTGTAGTGGCTATTTCTGATTGTTAACTTGACTATGTCTGGAGTGAATTACAATCCAGAATTAGATGGCTCACCTGTGATCTAGATCTTGAGTCTGGAAGACAGAAGTTTCAGGTGTGGTGGTGCCCACACCTCTAATCTGGGCCACACCTGCTGCTGGAGATCTACATAAGGACATTGGAAGGAGGAAGATTCAATCTTCTTCACCTGTGAGCCTTGTGGGACTGAGCGACTGCTAGATCCTTGGGTTTTCATTCACAGCTACTGCTGACCATTGTTGGGGAGTATGATTACAGACTGTAAGTCATTAACAAATTCCCTTACTATATAGAGACTACTTATAAGTTCTGTGACTCTAGAGAACCCTGACTAATACACCTCCCTATCCCTTCCCCTCCCCCTGCTTTATGAGGGTATTCCCCTACCCACCCACCCACCCACTCCCCTCTTCCTTCCTTGGCATTCCCCTATACTGGGGCATCTAACACCCTCAAGCCCAAGGGCCTCTCCTCCCCCTGATGGCTAACAAGACCCTCCTCTGCCACATATGTGGCCAGCACCATGGGTCCCTCCATGTGTATTCTTTCGTTGGTGATCTAGTCTCCAGGAGCATCGGGGGGTCAGGCCAGTTGACACTGTTGCTCCTTCCATGGGTCTGCAAACTCCCTCAGCTCCTTTAGTCCCTTCAACTCCTCCATCTGGGACCTCACCTCACACTCAGCCCAACAGTTGCTGTGAAGTGAATCTTGGGTATTCTGAACTTTTGGGCTAATATCCACCTATCAGTGAGTACATACCATGTTCATTCTTTTGTGACTGAGTTAACTCACTCAGAATGATATCTTCAAGTTCCATCAATTTGTCTGTGAATTTCATGAAGTCATTGTTTTTAATAGCTGAGTAGTATTCCATTGTGTAAATGTACCACATTTTCTGTATCCATTCCTCTGTTGAGGACATCTGGGTTGTTTCCAGTTTCTGGCTATTATAAATATCGCTGCTATGAACATTGTGGAACATGTGTCTTTATTACATGTTGGAGCATCTTCTGGGTATATGCCCAGGAGTGGGATAGCTGTGTTCTCAGGTAGTATTATGTCCATTTATCTGAGGGTCTGCCAAACTGATTTTCAGAGAGGTTGTATCAACTTGCATTCCCACCAGCAATGGAGGAGTGTTCCTCTTTCTCCACATCCTTGCCAGCATCTGCTGTCACCTGAGTTTTTGATCTTAGCCATTCTGACTGGTGTGAGGTGGAATCTTAGGGTTGTTTTGATTTGCATTTCCCTGATGACTAAGGATGTTGAACTTTCTTAAGGTGCTTCTCAGTCATTTGCGTTTCCTCAGTTGAGAATTCTCTGTTTAGCTCTGTTCCTCATTTTTTTGATAGGGTTATTTGGATCTCTGGAGTCTAACTTCTTGAGTTCTTTGTATACATTGGTTATTAGCCCTTTATTGAACATAGGATTGGTAAAGATCTTTTCCCAATCTTTTTTTTAAAGCAGTTCAGAATTTTTATTATTTATTGTTGAACTCCCAAGGAAATAGAGTTATTGCATACAAATAAAAAGGAGGCAGGATTATTACATACAGTTAGGGAAGGAGGAAAGGGTATTGCATCCAGCTGAACAGGGGCGAGGTTTAGCTAAATTCAATAGGAGATGTTTGTAGGGAAACCATCTTCAGGCCATGACCACCTACAGGACAAAAGCTGTACTAGTCATTTTCTGCACACATAGTCCACATTTGTGCTTAGACCAGAAGAAGGTTCTACTGTTCTCACCTCACCCCTTGGAGGCTTTCTACTCTTGTAGGTCTGAGGCATTGGGGTCTTTGACATGGCTGTACCCATCTCAAACAGTACAAAGTCACTCAGTCAGGGTTTCCTCAGTACCCACAACCTCTGCCATTGTTTCTCTGAAACATTTGTCATCTTTGAAGCAAGGTCTCTTATCTTGGAACCCCCTTAGTAATTGCAGCTAGCTGGGCAAGGAGCTACACACAGATTCTTCTGTCTCTGCCTTCCCCAGCTCTAGGATTACAAGCATGTGCCTCCAGACCAGACGTTTTTATATGGTTGCTGAAATCCTGAATTCAGACACTCATGCTTCCATGGCCCATACTTTCCCAGGTGGACCATCTCTCAAGTTTCATCTAAAGCCATTCTGTGAAGAACCAAAGAAATGTAAGACCCAAGTGACTGTCTCTTGTTTCCCCGACATATCTGTCAGCCTTAAGATCTAGGACAAGCAACTTCTCGGGTCTGGCTAGTCCTGCACCCTCCAGCCTCAGGACCCCAAAATAGCAAGCTCCCAGGTTGGATTAGCCCATGTTCCACTGCTTTCTTAGAGTGGCATCTCTGGTTGTTTAGCAACAGTGGGAAATCAAGCTCAAAGGTGTAAAACAGTTAATAAGTAATTACTGAATGCCAGCTATGCGTTAAATACTACAAAGAAAATAATAAGACAATTAAACACTGTTCACCCCTTTCCCACCACTTTTACAATCAGCTTCTTAGAGGGCCACCCTTTGATCAATGGGGAGGGGGCATCTGGTGGGGGAAACATGCCACCAACCCTGTGCCCAATTACTCATTCTTTTCCACATTGCAAGAAATTATCAACCAATTATTTTGGAACTACGTTGATTAAATTGAGCAAAGAGAAGGGAAAGTATGCAAATTGTCTAAATATTTTAATTGGATGGCATTTTTTAAAAATTTAATTTAGACTTCAGTCTATCTCAAAGAAAATAAAAACCTGGTAGCTCTAAGACTATCAGGTCAGCCATGAAACCCCAACTTAGACCTGGCACCTTCTCCTATGAAGGCCAGAAGCGTCCCTCTAGACGCCCAGCCATTGTATTTGTCTTGGAGTTTCTGATCGGTAAATTCTTGTCACCTTTTCCTTCAAGTTGTACCTCACTAAGAATTTTGGGTGGTCTTGAAACACAACAGAGCTCCTGCCTTCATCCCAGGGATGCAGGGATGGTTCAATACCCGGAAATATATCAATGTAATCCACTACATAAACAAACGCAAAAACAAAAACAAAACAAAAAAACCCACATGGTCATTTTGTTAGTTGTTGAAAAAGCATTTGACAAAATTCAACATCCCTTCATGACAAAAGTCTTGGAAAGATCAGGAATTCAAGGAGCATACCTAAACATAGTAAAAGCAATATATAGTAAACCAGTGGCCAACATCAAACTAAATGGAGAGAAACTTGAAGCAATCCCACTAAAATCAGGGATTGGCAAGGCTGCCCTCTCTCTCCCTATCTATTCAATATAGTACTTGAAGTTCTAGCTAGAGCAATGAGACAACAAAAGGAGGTCAAAGGGATACAGATTGAAAAGTAAGAAATCAAAATATCACTATTTGCAGATGATATTATGGTATACTTAAGTGACCCAAAAAACTCCACCAGAGATCTGCTCCAGCTGATAAACAACTTCAGCAAATTGGCTGGATATAAAATTAACTCAAACAAATCAGTAACCTTCCTATACTCGAAGGATAAACAGGCTGAGAAAGAAATTAGGGAAATGACACCCTTCACAATTGTCATAAACAATATAAAATATCTTGGTGTGACTCTACCCAAACAAGTGAAAGATCTGTATGACAAGAACTTCAAGTCTCTGAAGAAAGAAATCGAAGAAGACCTCAGAAGATGGAAAGATCTCCCATGCTCATGGATCGGCAGGATTAATATAGTTAAAATGGCCATCTTGCCGAAAGAAATATACAGATTCAATGTTATCCCCATCAAAATCCCAACTCAATTCTTCATAGACTTAGAAAGAGCAATCCTCAAATTCATATGGAATAACAAAAAACCCAGGATAGTAAAAACTATTCTCAACAATAAAAGGTCTTCTGGGGGAATCAGCCTCTCTGACTTCAAGCTGTACTACAGAGCAGTAGTGATAAAAACTGCACGGTATTGGTACAGTGACAGGCAGGTAGATCAATGGAATAGAATCGAAGACCCAGAAATGAACCCACACACATATGGTCACTTGATCTTTGACAAAGGAACTAAAACCATCCAGTGGAAAAAAGACAGCATCTTCAACAAATGGTGCTGGTTCAACTGGCGGTCTACATGTAGAAGATTGCGAATTGATCTATTCCTATCTCTCTGTACAAAGCTCAAGTCCAAGTGGATCAAGGACCTCCACATAAAACCAGATACACTGAATCTAATAGAAGAGAAAGTGGAGGAAAGTCTCGAACACTTGGGCATAGGGGAAATGTTCTTGAACAGAACACCAATGGCTTGTGCTCTAAGATCAAGAATGGACAGATGGGACCTCATAAAATTACCAAGCTTCTGTAAGGCAAAGGACACTGTAAATAGAGCAAAATGGCAACCTACAGATTGGGAAAAGATCTTGGCCAATCCTACGTCTGATAGAGGGCTAATATCCAATGTATACAAAGAACTCAAGAAGTTAGACTCCAGAGATCCAAATAACTCTATCAAAAAATGGGGAAGTGAGCTAAACAGAAAATTCTCAACTGAGGAAACTCGAATGGCCAAGAAGCACCTAAAGAAAGTTCAACATCCTTAGTCATCAGGGAAATGCAAATCAAAACAACCCTGAGATTTCACCTCACACCAGTCAGAATGGCTAAGTTCAAATATTCAGGGGACAGCAGATGTTGGTGAGGATGTAGAGAAAGAGGAACACTCCTCCATTGCTGGTGGGATTGCAAGCTGGAACAACCTCTCTGGAAATCAGTTTGTTGGACCCTCAGAAAAATGAACATAATACTACCTGAGGACCCAGCTATACCACTCCTGGGCATATACCCACAAGACGTTCCAACATGTAATAAGGACACATGTTCCACTATGTTCATAGCAGCCATATTTAATAGCCAGAAGCTGGAAACAACCCAGATGTCCCTCAACAGAAGAATGGATACAGAAAATGTTGTACATTTACACAATGGAATACTACTCAGCTACTAAAAACAATGACTTCATGAAATTCACAGACAAATGGATGGAACTAGAAAATATAATCCTGAATGAGGTAACCCAATCACAAAAGAATGGATGAACATAGTATGTACTCACTGTTTTCCTGTAATTCTTTAAGGGATTTTTGTGTTTCCTCTTTAAGGGCTTCTAACTGTTTACCTGTGTTCTCCTGTATTTTTTTAAGGGAGTTATTTATTTCTTTTTTAAAGTCTTCTATCATCGTCATGAAAAGTGATTTTAAATCTGAGTCTTGCTTTTCTCGTGTGTTGGGGTATCCAGGGTTTGCTGGTGGCAGAACTGGTTCTGATCAAGCCAAGTAGTCTTGGTTTTTGTTACATGTGTTCTTGCCCTTGACTTTAGCCATCTGGTTATCTCTGGTGTTAACTGGTTTTGTTCTCTCTGACTGTGGTTTGTCCCTCCTGCAAACCTATGTTTCAGTACCCCTTGGAGACCAGCTCTCTCTAAGAGGAATTTGGGTTTTGAGAGCTGTGGTACAGGGTCATCTCTGGGGTGCAGACAGAAACCAGAAGGATCCTTTCCCCAGCTGTTCCTTGGTTCCTGTGTCCAGATTGCTCTGCAAGGGTCCCTCTTGATCCAGGAATTTGAACAGAAGTGGTGGTCTTGCCTGTGCTAGAAGGTGTGTAGGCACTCCTGTTAGACCAGCTCTCTCTTGGCACTATTTGGGTATGGAGCTCTGTGGCACATGATCAGCTCTCTGGCCACAAATGGAAATTGGAAGGCTGCGCCCTCAAGTCCCTGTGTCCTGAGTGTTCCGGGCGGGTCCCTCTGAGCAGAGGTGCTGGTCTTACCCTGGCTCACAGGTCTGTCCACACTTCTGGGAGTCTAGCTTTGTCCTGGTACTATTTGAGTATAGAACCTTGTGGCACAGGCTCAGGTCCCTGGCCACAGATGGAAACCAGAAGGCTCCTGTCCCAGGCTTTTTCTTGGTCCCTTTGTCCTGAGAGTTCCCGAGGGGTCTCTCTGAGTAGAGGTGCTGGTCTTATCTACACTCACAGGCTTGTCCACACTCCTGGGAGGGTAGCTATTTGCATATCTGTACTCCATTTTTAATTTTTTTTGAGTCTAAATTCAATGCAAGGCTGCCCACTCTCTCCCTATCTGTTCCATATAGTACTCGAAGTTCTAGTTAGAGCAATTAGATAAAAAAAAGGATATCAAGGTGATATAAATTGGCAAAAAATAAGTCAAAGTATCACTATTTGAGAATGATATGATAGTATACATAAGCAACCCCCAAAAGTTCTACCGGAAAACTCCTACAGTTGAAGAACAACTTCAGCAAAGTGGTTGGATAGAAAATTAACTCAAACAAATTAGTAGCCTTTCTTTATACAAATGATAAGCAGGCCTAGAAAGAAATTAGGGAAGCAACACTCTTCACAATAGCCACAAATAATGTAAACTATCTTGGTGTAACTCTAACCAAGCAAGTAAAACATCTATGTGACAAGAACTTCAAGTCCCTGCAGATACAAAATGAAGATCTAGAAAATAGAAAGATCTTCCATGCTCATGGATCAATAGGATTAACATAGTAAAAATGGCCATTGTACCAAAAGCAATCTATAGATTCAGTGCAATCCCCATCAAAATTCCAACACAATTCTTCACAGACATGGAAAAAACAATTCTCAACTTCATATGGAAAAAATAAACCTAGGATAGGAAAACAATTCTCAACAATAAAAGAACTTCTGGAGGAATCACTGTCCCTGACCTCAAGCTGTATTACAGAGCAATAGTGATAAAAATCACTTGATATTAGCATAGAGACAGACGGGTCAATCAACATAATAGAATTGAAGACCTAGAAATAAACCCACACATCTATGGACATTTGATCTTTGACAAAGAAGCCAAATCATACAGTGGAAAAAGAAAGTATCTTCAATAAATGGTGCTGGTCTAACTGATGGTCTGCATGTAAAAGAATGCAAATTGATCCATATTATCACCTGTACAAAGCTCAAGTCCAAATTGATCAAGGACCTCAACACAAAACCAGATACACTGAATCTAATCAAAGAGAAAGTGGGGAAGAGACTCGACCACATTGGCATGGGTGGGGGTGGAGTGGGGGTGGGGAATGTCCTGAACAGAATACCAATAGCTCATGCTTTAAGATCAAGAATTGCTAAATGGAACCTCATGAAACTGAAAAGCTTCTGTAAGGCAAAGGAAACTGTCAATAGCAATCAGCAACCTACAGATTAACAAAACATATTCACTAACTCTATATTTGATAGAGGGCTAATATCCAAAATATATAAAGAAATCACAAAGTCTATGGCTCTTAGGGGAGCATTATCAACTCAAATGGTATAATTCCATTTAAGTAACCTATATATGTATAAAAAAAATAAAGTATATATGTATTTAAGTAAACATAAAACAATGTTTCTTTCTGATATTTTCAATCATCCTTGGTATTCTTTACCCCTCTTGCTTTTCCCTCCATATTGTGTTCTCTCTCACCTCCCCAGATCAAGTCTCCAATCCATTTCTCCATTACCCCATTCATAGCATCTGTGTCTTATCTCTCTTTCTAAAAACTTTTGCTATGTTGTCTCTTTTACTTTCCTGGTATCTGTAGCTACTGCAGGTTATATACTTACAAATAAAGATTTGGAACTGGGAGCCACCAATAAGAGCAAATGCATTTTTATTTCTGGATTCTGATTACTTGGTATAATATCTTCTAGTTCCACTCATTTACCTGAAAATTTCAAGGTTTAATTTTTCTTTAGAGATTAATATAATTCTGTTGTGTATATGTACTGCATTTTCAACATTTATTTATGAGTCGAAGGACATTTAATTTGTTTCAATTTCCTAGCTATTGTTAAAAGAGTAGCAATGAACATGGCTGAGTAAGTATCTGTGAATTAAAATGTTGAGTCCTTTGGGCATATGCCAAAGAGTAATATATCTGGGTCATATGGCAGATATACTTTTAGCTTTTTGAGAATTCTCCCCACTAATTTCCATAGTGGCTGGACCAGTTTTCAATCTTACAAACAGTAAATGAGGGTTTTACTTTCCCCACATCTTTGCCAGCATTTGTTATTAGCTGTTTTCTTGATCTTAGCCATTCTGACTGTGGTAAGATAAAATCTCAAAGTTGTTTTAATTATTGTGTGTTACATATATAATAAACAAATGCAAAATATTTGAATAAAACAAAACATTGCTGAGAAAATGTAAGAGAGAAAGACATATTAAAGAGCTATATATAACCTTTTCATGGGAGGAAAACAAGAGGTTCATAGAAGAAGATGGAAACAGAAGTTGGAATGATGATTTTTAAAGGTAAACAAAGAGGGCCATACAATAAGGAATACAAATGATTGCTATAAGGTAGAAGTCAAGGAAAGAGATTGTCTCCAAGCCTTTGAGGCAAAATACCTCTGTTAACAATGGGATTTTAGCTCCATAAGAGCCATTTTATATTTCTGACTCTCAGAATAAAACTAATGTTTTAAGCTATAATGTTGATATAATTTGCTATAACTATAATAGGAAACTAATAGTGAGTTAAATAAAGATTTCTCAGATAAAACTCCAAAGTATAACCTATTAGAGAAAAAAGTTGAAAAACTGGATTTTTTTTTCTAGGCCTGAGTTCAATTGTTGGTAGACACAGTGAAGAAAGACAGAAAGTCTAAGACTTACAAATAATGACTTAAAAAAATCTCTACAAAAATTATATAATCCAATATGAAAAAAGATGTGAATCAAGATCTCAGCAAAAATATACCCAAATGACCAATTAAAAACCTGAAAAAAAGAAAACATGGTACATTTGCACAATGGAGTATTACTCAGCTGTTAAAAATGAAATCATGAAATTTGCAAGCAAATGAGTGGAACTAGAAAAAAATTATCCTGAGTGAGGTAATCTAGACCCTGAAAGACAAACATGGTATGTACTCACTTGTAAGTGGCTACTAGCTGTAAAGGATAGCCATGCAGCTATGTAACAAGGAGGGCTCAAAGGGGAACATATTAATCTCTCTGGGAAGGGGAAATAGAATAGAAATGGCAAGTGGAGAGGGGTGAGTAGTATGGGAACTAGAGGGATCAGGTTGTGGGAGGATGGAGGGAGAGAGTACTGGGAGAGACAAATGGAATTGGGGAGCATCTTGTAGACAGGCTAGAAACCTACTGCAATAGAAATTCCTAAGAATCCACTAGAACCCTAGCTAAGACTCCTAGCAATGGAATAAGGAACCTGAACAGGCCATCTCCTGTAACCAGGTAAGAATTCTAGTGGAGGGATTGAGATGCCAACCCAGTCACATAACCTTTGACCTACAATTTATTCCAACTACAAGATGTGCTGGAGAATACGGGGCAGAAATTGTGAAAGTGGCCAACCAGTAACTGGTCCAGCCTGAGATCCATTCCATGAGAGGGGGCCAACCCCTGACACTGCCTGGAGGGCCAAGACCCAGAGGCTGAATAGTCCAGAGACCTAAGATAGAATCTAACATGACTGGAAAAAAGTCAGTGAAATGATTCCTAATAATATTCTATTATACTCATAGACTGGAGCCTAGCATAATCATCATCAGAGAGGTTTCATCCAGCAATGTATGGAAACAGATGCAGAGACCCACAGCCAAATAATGGGTGGAGTTTGGGGAATCCTGCTGAAAAGGGGGTTGGGGGAGTTTGTAGGAGCCAGAGAAATCAAAGACAGCACAAGAAAAACCACAGAATCAACTAACCTGGTCTCATAGAGGCTCATAGAGTCTGAACTGAGAATCAGGGAACATGGGTCTGGCCTAGGCCTTCTGCACTTATGTTACAGTTGTATAGTTTAATGTTCTTGTAAGACTCCTAACAGTGGGAGTGGGGGCTGTCTCTGATTCTGTTGCTTGATTTTGGGACCCATTTTTTCCTCCTAGGTTACCTTATCCAGCCTAAATAGGAAAGAAGGTGCAAAGTCTTAGTGCAACTTGTTATGCCATGCTTGGTTGATATCCATGGGAGGCCTGCCCTTTTTCTGAAAAGAAATTGGGGAGGAGTGGATGGGGAGGGGCATATGAGAGAGGAAGGAGTGAGATGAGAGGAGGGAGGGGAAACTGAGGTAGGGAGTGGGATGAGAGGATGGGAAACAGATAGGGATGAAAAATAATAATAATTTAAAAAAACCCTGAAAAGATTCTAGCATTTTCATTCAAAATCACAGTGTTATAAAACATTCACTATGTAGCCAGCAAAAAGAGCTAAAACTGAAACAAAAAAAAACCTGGCCATAGAAATATTGCAAAGGATGTATAGTGACTATTATATGATATGAGTGGAAAGAAAAAAAATATACACACAAAAAAATCAACATTTGTTACCTTCACATTTATTGATCATTTTTCTTCCAATATGAATGTATAATTCGCAGGAAAATATTTTGAATGTTAAGCTCAGACAAGAGTAGATTTGTATGGACCTAGTGTTTTCTGTGATTTTTTTTTTTTACACAGGATAGGACAGGCTGTTTATATGTGCTTACTTATTGACTATCTCTCCTTACAGTGTTTGAAAGCTCTATGTGGGTAGATTATATCTGTTGTTTAAAATAGAGCATTCACCATAACCAAGTTGTCTTCACTACAGAGATACGGAAATAGTTCAACACATGTAAATCAATAAATGGAATACATCACATAAATGCAGTCAAGGACTGAAATCACATTTCACATTCCAATGGGTGCAGAAAATGAATTTAACAAAATCTAACATCCTTCATGGGAAAAAATTTGCAGAATTAGCAAAAGTAGGAACACACCTCAATAAAATATAACAAAGCTATGACCAACATTACTCTAAATGGGGAAAAAGCATTTTCATTAAATACAAGAACAATATATGTTACACAATCTGTACACATTTAACATAGTATTGGAAAAAGGAAGGCAACAAGAGAAGCAAGTAAAGGAATACAAATAGGAAAGTAAAAAATCAAAGAATCCTCAGTTGTAGGTGATGTGATTACATGCATAAGAGATCTTAAAAATTCCACCAGAAAACTTTTAAGACTGATAAACACTTTCAGCAAAGTGGAAGACTACAAAATTAACACATAAAAACAATGGCCTTCCCTTTTACCAATGACAAACAAAAATGAAAAAGAAATCAGGGAAACAAGCCCATTCACAATTACCTAAAACAAACAAACAAAGAAAAAAACCCTTTGAAATAAATCTAACTAAGGAATCAAAAAAACCTCTGCAATCAAAACTTTGAAACACTGAAGGAAGAAACTGAAGAACAAGAGAAGATAGAGTTCCCATGTTCACGGATTAGAAGATTGTAAAAATGAAAATCTTACCAAAATCAATCTATAGATTCAGTGCAAAGTGATCTATAGATTTAGTGCAACCCCCATCAAAAGTTTAGTCTCAAACAGGCCTCCATAGCCAAACAGCCCTGGGAGAAAGCAAGCCGCACACCTGTGTGGAAAAGCCAGCAGAAGGAGGGCTCCAGACACAGGGACTGAGGAACAGTTGGGAGGTAGGAGACTTCTGGCTTACATCTGTGGCAGGAGTCCTCTGCCTGGGCCACTAGGGCTCCATAACCAAATAGCACTCAGAGAAAGCTAGCCTCGCAGGAGTGGGGACAAGATTGACTGATCAGAGGTTCCCACCTGGAATTCCCAGGTCACAGCGAATGTAGAAAAGGGATCTGGTTTCTTTCAGTGGCTGGAGAGCAGATCCTGTGACACAGGGCTCCATACTAAAATGGAGCCAGGAGAGAGCTGGTAGACCAGGACTGCCATCACAGCTTTAAGCACAGGCAAGACCATTGCTTCTTTTCAAATTCACTGGACCAAGAGGGACCCTAGCAGAGACATCAGGACACAGGAAACAAGGGTCAGCTGGGGATTAGATCCTTCCTGTTTCTGTCTGCACCCCAGAGCTGACCCTATACCACAACTCTCCAACCACAAATTCCTCTCAGAGAGAGTTGGTCTCCAAGGAGTATTGACACCTAAGCTTGCAGGAAAGACAAGCCACAGACAGAGAGAGAAAGACCAGCTAACACCAGAGATAACCAGATGGCGAAAGGCAAGGACAAGAACACAAGGAACAGAAACCAAGACTACTTGGCTTCATCAGAACCCAGCTCTCCCACCACAGCCAGCCCTGGATACCCCAACACACCAGAAAAGGAAGACTCAGACTTAAAATCATATATCAAGAGGATGATAGAAGATTTTAAGAAGGAAATAAATAACTCCCTTAAAGAAATACAAGAGAACACAGGTAAACAACTGGAAGCCCTTAAAGAGGACAAACAAAAATCCCTTAAAGAATTATAGGAAAACACAATCAAACAAATGAATAAAATCATTCAGGAATTAAAAAGAGAAATAGAAAGAATAAAGAAATCACAAAGGGAAACAACCCTGGAATTAGAGAACATAGGAAAGAAATCAGGAGTCATAGGTGCAAGCATCATCAACAGAATACAAGAGATGGAAGAGAGAATCTCAGGTGCAGAAGATACCATAGAAAACATGGACACAACAGTCAAAGAAAACACAAAATCCAAAAAGCTCCTAACCAAAAACATCCAAGATATCCAGGATGCAATGAGAAGACAGAACCTGAGGATAATAGGTATAGAAGAGAGTGAAGATTCCCAAATTAAGGACCAGTAAATATCTTAAACAAAATTATAGAAGAAAACTTCCCTAACATAAACAAAAGGGATGAACATAAATATACAAGAAGCCTACAGAAAGCAAAATAGACTGGAACAGAAAAGAAATTCCTCCCATCACATTATAGTCAAAACACCAAATACACAAAATAAGGAAGGAATATTAAAAGCAGTAAGGGAAAAAGGGGAAGTAACATATAAAGGCAGACCTATCAGAATTACACCAGGCTTCTTACCAGACACTATGAAAGCTAGAAGATCCTGGACAGATCTCATACAGACTCTAAGAGAACACAAATGCTAGCCCGGGCTGCTATACCCAGCAAAACTCTCAATAATCATAGATGGTGAAACCAAAATGTTCTATGACAAATGCAAATTTGCACATTATGTTTCCACAAACACAACACTACAAAGAATAATAGATGGAAAACGCCAACTCAAGGAGGGAAACTACACCCAAGAAAAAGTAAGAAAGTAATCTTTCAACAAACTCAAAAGAAGATAGCCACACAAACATATAAACAACATTGAAAATAACAGGAAACAACAATCACTATTCCTTAATATCTCTTATCATCAATGGTCTCAACTCCCCAATAAAAAGACATAGACTGACAGACTGGATCCATAAACAGGATACAGCATTTTGGTGCATCCAGAAAAGGCACCTCTGTGTTAAAGAAAAACACTACCTCAGAGTAAATGGCTGGAAAACAATTTTCCAGGCAAATGGCCCCAAGAAACAGGCTGGAGTAGCCATTCTAATATCAGATAAAATCAACTTTCAGCCAAAAGTTATCAAAACAGATAAGGAAGGACACTTCATACTCATCAAAGGAAAAATCTACCAGAAGAACTCTCAATTCTGAACACCTATGCCCCGAATGCAAGAGCTCCCACATTCATAAAAGAAACTTTACTAAAGCTCAAAGCACACATTGGACCTCACACAATAATAGTGGGAGACTTCAACACCCTACTATCAACAATGGTCAGATCTTGGAAACAAACTAAACAGAGACATGGTGAAACTAACAGATGCTATGAACCAAATGGGTTTAACAGATATCTATAGAACATTTCATCCTGCACCAAAAGAATATACCTTCTTCTCAGCACCTCATGGTACCTTCTCCAAAATTGATCATATAATTGGTCACAAAACAAACCTCAACAGATATAAGAAGATTGAAATAATCCCACGCCTCCTATCAGATCACCACGGATTAAGGTTGGTCTTCAATGGCAACAACAACAACAGAAAGCCCACATAGACATGGGAGCTGAACAATGCTCTGCTCAATGATAACATGGTCAAGGAAGAAATAAAGAAAGAAATTAAAGACTTCCTAGAATTTAATGAAAATGAAAGTACAACTTACCCAAACCTATGGGACACAATGAAAGCAGTGTTAAGAGGAAAACTCATAGCTCTGAATGCCTCCAAAAAGAAACTGGAGAGAGCATATCCTAGCAGCTTAACTGTCCCGCGCTACGGTCTTGCCAGCAAGAACGACGCGGCACACATAGGATCCTTCTGCAGTAAAGCTTTAATGCATCTTGAGAGGGAGAGCATAAGCTTGCCACGAGTGGAGACCCTGAACAATAGAACACCCGCCCTTTATATGGGTCACAGCGCTTGCCTGGGACATGGAGCTTCCCCATTGGCTCCCGCACACCAGGCCAGATGAGAGAGGCTGAGATTCTGAAGTGGAAAATTACCAGGTGCATGCGCACTAGCCTGTTTACAACTTGTCCTCGGCCGAATGTAGGCGCCATCTTGTAATGGCGGATGTGGGTGCTCAGGCGGCTCCCAACACTTAACAGCATACCTGAAAGTTCTAGAACAAAAAGAAGCTAATACACCCAAGAGGAGTAGAAGGCAAGAAATAATCAAATTAAGGGCTGAAGTCAACCAAGTGGAAACTAAAAGAACTATACAAAGAATCAACAAAACCAAGAGCTGGTTCGTTGAGAAAATCAACAAGATAGATAAACCCTTAGCCAGACTAACCAGAGGGCACAGAGACAGTATCCAAATTAACAAAAGTAGAAATGAAAAGGGAGATATAACAGCAGACTCTGAGGAAATTAAAAAATATTATCCGATCCTACTACAAAAGCCTATACTCAACAAAATTGGAACATTTAGAAGAAATGGACAAGTTTCTAGATAGATACCAAAGATAAATCAGGATCCGATAAACCATCTAAATAGTCCCATAACCCCTAAAGAAAGAGAAGCAGTCATTAAAAGTCTCCCAACCAAAAAAAGCCCAGGAGCAGATGGGTTCAGTGCAGAATTCTATCAGACCTTCGAAGAAGACCTAATACCAATACTCTTCAATCTATTCCACAAAATAGAAACAGACGGAATACTACCCAATTCATTCTATGAGGCCACTGTTACACTGATACCAAAACCCCACAAAGACCCAACAAAGAAAGAAAACTTCAGACCAATTTTCCTTATGAATATCGATGCAAAAATACTCAATAAAATTCTTGCAAACTGAATCCAGGAACACATCAAAACGATCATTCACCATGATCAAGTAGGCTTCATCTCAGGGATGCAGGGATGGTTCAATACCCAGAAATCCATCAATGTAATCCACTACATAAGCAAACTCAAAGGAAAAAAATGACATGGTCATTTTGTTAGATGCTGAAAAAAATTTGACAAAGTTCAACATCCCTTCATGATAAAAGTCTTTGAAAGATCAGGAATTCAAGGAGCATACCTTAACACAGTAAAAACAGTATACAGCAAACTACATGGAGAGAAACTCGAAGAAATCCCACTAAAATCAAAGACTAAGCAAGGCTGCCCTCTCTCTCCATATCTATTCAATATAGTACTTGAAGTTCTAGCTAGAGCAATTAGACAACAAAAGGAGGTCAAAGGGATACAAATTGGAAAGGAAGAAATCAAATTATCACTATTTGCAGATGATATGATGGTATACTTAAGTGACCCGAAAAACTACACAAGAGATCTGCTACAGCTGATCTCAGCTGATCGGCAGGACTAATATAGTTAAAATGGCCATCCTGCCAAAAGCAATCTACAGATTCAATGAAATATCCATCAAAATTCCAACTCAATTCTTCATAGACTTAGAGCAATTCTCAAATTCATATGGAATAACAAAAACCTAGGATAGCAAAAACTATTCTCAACAATAAAAGGTCTTCTGGGGGAATCAGCCTCCCTGACTTCAAGCTGTACTACAGAGCAGTAGTGATAAAAACTGCATGGTATTGGTACAGTGACAAGCAGGTAGATCAATGGAATAGAATGGAAGACCCAGAAATGAACCCACACACATATGGTCACTTGATCTTTGACAAAGGAGCTAAAACCATACAGTGAAAAAAAGACAGCATCTTCAACAAATGGTGCTGGTTCAACTGGCAGTCTACATGTAGAAGATTGCGAATTGATCCATTCCTATCTCCCTGCACAAAGCTCAAGTCCAAGTGGATCATGGACCTTCACATAAAACCAGATACACTGAATCTAATAGAAGAGAAAGTAGGGAAGAGTCTCGAACACTTGGGCACAGGGGAAAAGTTCCTGAACAGAACACCAATGGCTTGTACTCTAAGATCAAGAATTGACAGATGGGACCTCATAAAATTTCAAAGCTTCTGTAAGGCAAAGAACACTGTAAATAGGACAAACAGCAACCTACAGATTGGGAATAGATCTTTACCAATCCTACATCCGATAGAGGGCTAGTATCCAATGTATACAAAAAACTCAAGAAGTTAGATTCCAGAGATCCAAATAACCCTATCAAAAAATGGGGAAGAGAGCTAAACAGAGAATTCTCAACTGAGGAAACTCAAATGGCTGAGAAGCACCTAAAGAAATGTTCAACATCCTTAGTCATCAGGGAAATGCAAATCAAAACAACCCTGAGATTCTACCTCACACCAGTCAGAATGGCTAAGATCAAAAACTCAGGTGACAGCAGATGTTGGCAAGCATGTGGAGAAAGAGGAACACTCCTCCATTGCTGGTGGGATTGCAAGCTGATACAACCTCTCTGGCAATCAGTTTGGCGGACCCTCAGAAAAATGAACATAATACTACCTGAGGACCCAGCTATTCCACTCCTGGGCATATACCCAGAAGATGCTCCAACATGTAATAAAGACACATGCTCCACTATGTTCATAGCAGCCATATTTATGATAGCCAGAATCTGGAAACAACCCAGATGTCCCTCCACAGAGGAATGGATACAGAAAATGAGGTACATTTACACAATGGAATAGTACTCAGCAACCAAATCAATGACTTCATGAAATTCACAGAAAAATGGATGGAGCTTGAAAATATCATCCTGAGCGAGGTTACACAGTCACAAAAGATTGAATATGGTATGTACTCACTGATAAGTGTTTATTAGCCCAAACATTCAAAATACCCAAGAGTCACTTCGCAGCAATAGTAGGGCTGAGTGTGGTCCCAGATGGAGGACTTGGAGAAAGGACTGAAGGAGCTGATGGAGTTTGCATCCCCAGGGAGGCAGCAACAGTGTCCACTTGACTGACCTCTTGATACTCCTGGAGACTGGATCACCAACCAAAGAATATACATGGAGGGACCCATGGTGCTGGCCACATATGCAGCAGAGGAGGGTCTTGTTAGCCATCAGGGGGAGGAGAGGCCCTTTGGCCTGAGGGTGTTAGATCCCTCAGTATAGGAGAATTCCAAGGAGGAAAGACAAGAGTGGGTGGGTGGGGGAATACCTCTATAGTGGCAGGGGGAGGAGGGAGGAAATGGTGAGGTTCCAAAGGGGAGATCTGGAAAGGGGGAAACATTTGAGATGTAAATAAAGTAGGAAAAAATAAAAAAAAAAAAACAAAAGTTATTTATAGTAGGGAGACTAGTATAAAAGTTCTTGAGCATCACTACTTCCAACTCACTTTGAAACTAAGATTCAGAGACAGGGCTTAACAAAAGTCACCAAAAAGTGTAAACACAAAGAAACAAGCTAACGAAAATTTTGGCATTATGGTTCTAATTTCAATGACAGATGAATATATTCATATAGAGAAAAAATATTGATGATAATCTTATAGACAGTCTTTGGAGGCTTGTGAAGAATGAGATAACATTCTTTGAAACAAAAACCAGAAAGCATGGAGTCTAGTTTGTGTTGGTTAACTACTTCTGGTAAAGCAGTCTGCCCTGGAGTTTGTTTATATACTAGATGTTATCCTGTTGGGGGTGTGTGTCTTAGTCAGGGTTTCTATTCCTGCACAAACATCATGACCAAGGTACAAGTTGGGGAGGAAAGAGTTTATTGAGTTTATACTTCCATGCTGCTGTTTATCCGGAAAGGAAGTCAGGACTGAAACTCAAGCAGGGCAGGAAGCAGGAGCTAATGCAGAGGCCATGGAGGGATGTTACTTACTGGCTTGCTTCCCCTGGCTTGCTCAGCTGGCTTTCTTATAGAGCCCCAGACTACCAGGCCACAGATAGTACCACTCAAAAGGGGCCCTCCCCCTTGATCACTAATTGAGAAAATGTCTTACAGCTGGATTTCATGGAGGCATTTTCTCAACTGAAACTCCTTTCTCTGTGATAACTCCAGCTTGTGTCAAGTTGACACAAAACCAGCCAGTACTGGGGGGGGGGGGGACTTACTTTCCCTCTCCCAAAAGCTGTTAATTGCTAATAATTCATTGGTTAGGGGTAATACATCCTACTCACTTCCTCTCCTCAAAATTTGGGATTTTAAGTTCAGCAGGGTAGGTGCATCTACCCTGCTGCTTCTGGTAAATGTTGATTTCTTGAAGTTATCCACCATCTCTGACTCTAACAATCTTTGCACCCCTTCTCCTTCATGAAATTGGATCAGAGTATAGGTAGATGGGATCTGGAAAGAAATGGCGAAGAAAAAGAAATATGATCAGAATATATGAAATGAAATTCTCAGTAAAGATTCTATTTTAAAATATGATAGTGATCACTTGGAAATTATTCAAACACACAAGACAGAATACATTTTTTGAGAGGTTAGTGTATGAAAAACCTTAGATAACACTGAGCATATGAGTGAAGCGTTTGTGGTTGCTTAAAACGCTAGTAAACAAAAGCATACTATTCAAATGAAAGAAAACATGAAAATCCTATTTAAAACTTTTAACAAAATCACATCTGAATGAGTATGATCTGTTTTTAAAGGCACATCTTAATTTGATAAGTAAGTAAAACTTTATCAATGTTGTATAGGACTAACAGTGGAACAGTTTTTTCTTTGCAAGGCAATGAGTTTCTCAATACTGGAATTATTCAAGCAGTAGACAGAAATCTTCACCAAAAAGACACTGTATAGGAAACTAATATTCAATATGAGATGATAGTGTAAAATTAAAAGAGAAGTCTTGGAGCCTCCCAGTTTGTATGTAGTCCTTGTCACACTGGTTACCAAAAAGGGCCTATAGGTATTCGATAAGATAATGACTCTCTTAGCCCAAACAATGATCTTATGGGAATTTTGGTAGCTGGAATTGCCATACCAGTTGTCCAGTAATAATTTGTCCCAAATTATATATATATATATTCCTTTATAACATCATGAAGTAGAAAGGATTTAGAACCACTATGAAAAATGAAGTCTGAGTTGCTTTGCTTTAAATCATCATTGGTCAAGGTTGTCACTAACAATTAGTCCAGATCTCTCTTTTTTTTTTAAATTTTTCATACTTTATTTACATTTCAAATGTTTCCCCCTTTCCAGATCTCCCCTTTGGAACCTCCCCATTTCCTCCCCCTCCCTCTGCCACTATTGGGGTTATTCTCTCACCCACCCACCCACCCACTCTCGTCTTCCCTCCTTGGCATTCTCCTCTACTGGGGTATCTAACACTCTCAGGCCCAAGGGCCTCTCCTCCCCCTGATGTCTAACAAGACCCTCCTCTGCCGCATTCATGGCCAGCACCATGGGTCTCTCCATGTGTATTCTTTGGTTGGTGGATCAGTCTCCAGGAGTATCGGGAGGGTCAGGTCAGTTGCCACTGTTGCTCCCTCCCTGGGGATGCAAACTTCCTCAGCTCCTTCAGTCCCTTCTCCAAGTCCTCCATCTGGGGCCACACATTCAGCCCTACTGTTGCTGTGAAATGACTCTTGGGTATTTTGAACTTTTGGGCTAACTGAGTGAAACATGAATATATTTATAATTCCACATATGAGAGAAAATCATGAAATATTTGTCTTTCTGAGTATGACTCTCTCTCTCTCTATATATATATATATTCTTTTTATTAATTATATATATTATATATATATTCTTTTTATTAATTAATCTGCTAATGAAAATCTAGACTCATTCCATGATTTGAATGTTATGAACACTTCTGCAATAAACATCAATGTGAAGGCATTACTATGGGACATTGATTAAAATTATAAATTATTTGGGGTATATTCTCAAGAGTGGTATAACTAGATCATATGGCAGGTTTCTTTCAAGCAAGTACAGTAATAGCTCCTGGTTTCAGAAAAATTTTCTCTGTAAAATGAAATGATACAACATAAAATTCCATTTGTTTTTATTCATACTTTAAACCATGTCTTATAACCTTAAAATAGCCTAATGGTTAGGCAAAGCAGGTAGGCATTAATTTTCTCATTTACAATTTAAGTCTATGTTGTTGTTATGCTGGCTAGTTTTATGTCAGTTTGACACAAGGTAGAGTCATTTTGGAAGAGGGAACTTCAATCGATAAAATCCCCCCCCCCCACATACCATAATGGTCTCTGGGCAAGCCTGTGGTACATTTTCTTGATTGATGATTGCTGTGTGAGGGCCTAGCTCACTATGGGTGGTTTCACCCCTGAGCTAGTGGTCCTAAATGCCATAAGAAAGAAGGCTGAGCCACCCATGGACAGGAAGCCAGTAAATAGCATTCCTCAATGGCTTCTGCTCTAGTTTCCACCTCCAGCTTCCTTCCTCGAAGGAAGTCCTGCCCTGACTTCCCTAGATGATGGGCACTAAGTTGTAAGATGAAATACACCCTTTCCTACCCAGTTTACTTTTGGTTATGGTGTTTTATCACTGAAATAGAAACCCTAACTAAGACAGAAACTAGTACAAGGTCTTGGGGTATTGCTGTGACAGGTTTGATCATGTTTTGGAAGGTCTTTAAAACTTTGGGCTATTAAATCTGTTAAATGGTCAGTGGGCTTTTCTGTGAGGGTTTAGAAGACCTAAGAATGTTCAGAGTATTGCAGATAATGGAGGCCCGACTTGTGAAATTTCAGAGTGAAGTTTGAGAGGCTCTTTAAAATTCTACTGGTGCCATCAATATTTTGAAATAAGAACCACTAAAGTGAAACCTCTGCTTCACTGGGACAATTGATACTGGCCAGCTGGAGCTGGAGAATCAGCTGTGATTAAGAAGAGTCCAGCATTACTGATTGAGGCCAAATCTTCTGGGAAGTGTTTCCTCAGGATCAGCACACAGAGGCTGTGGTCTAGAGGGCGCCAAGGCTGTACCATGAGCTAGCAGCCAAACTTAATGGCTTGTGAGTCTCCAAAATGGTATGAAGGAGTCACAGAAAGAATCTGAGGCTTTATCAATAATGTGTGACAGGACTGCAGTCCACCAAAGGCTTGGAGAAGTCATTGGTGAAAGTATAACTTCAGTTGTACTAGAAGGCCCAGAATTTAAGGGGTCACAGACAAGTTGAGGTTTGGTACCATGTGGCAGGGTTAGAGTCACTGAAGAGCCTAGAAAAGGCTATTTATGAAAATGTGGCCCAGTTGCAGCAAAGATATCAGTATTTTGGAGACGCTGGTACCATAGGATAACTCTGTAGCAGCTGCTGTGGAGTAGAGCAGGCCTGAACCTAACAGACAAGCTGTGTATGTTGTGGCAAGCTCTTTTGAGCCTAGATGATTATGAGTTGCAGAAATCTGAGCTTTACAATGCTGTACTTTGGTTTTGCTTTGCTTTCACTGTATATTGTGCTCTTGTTATTCCCTCTTGGAGTAAGGGAGTATTTACCTTGAGTTTTCTTTTTCTTTTAATTTTACAGGGGCCCATAGCTAGAAGACTGCAAACTTTTAAAGGGACTTTGGAATTTTAGAAACTGGACATCTTAGAGACTTTAGATATTTGGATGGAACCTTTAAATCATTTGGGTTTTTAAAGACTGTGGGAATTTTAAAGTTTGGAGTATGTTTTATATTGTGATAATTGAAATTAATATGAATCCAAGGGACAATATGAAAAGAAAGGTTATGGTTTAACAGTGATGTGTTTGTGTGTCAAGTTGACAAGGGGTCAATTGTGCTAGCTGGTTTTATGTCATCTTGACACAAGCTTGAGTCACTTTGGAAGAAGAAACCTTAAATGAAGAAATGCTCCCACCAAAACATCTTCTGGGAAACCCTGTTGTACATTTTCTTAATAGGTATTACTGTGGGAAGGTCCAGCTCACTGTGGTCAGTGTCAACTCTGGGATGATGGTCTTGGGTTCTATTTGAAAGCAGGCTGTGCAAGCCAGAGAGAGCAAGCCAGTAAACATGATTCCTTCAAGGCCTTTGTATCAGTTCTTGCTTTCGGATTTCTGCTTTGAGTTCTAGCTTTGAGTTCTTACTTCCTTGGATGATGGACCACAAGCTGTAAGATAAAATAAAAACCATTTCTCCACAAATTGCTTTTGGTCATGGTGTTTTACTACAGCAATAAAACCCTAACTAAGATTGTTGGCAATGGTATTTGGCCATATTCATACATGGTAAACCCAAGAGTAGAACACTTCTTGAAGACTGGTGCAGCAATTGCTATTGTCCATAATCTTTCATTGTCTTTAGTTGTGAGCTCATGGCAACCTTTTCCTTTTATATAGATGCTGTGTGCTGTTTTACCTCTATCTACCTATTCTAATTAATCAATTGTAATACCCATTCTTAAGCCTTAAGAAGTTCTAAGATAATCTGTTGAGTTATGATATTTTATTTTAGGGTTTGTGATGGTCTTAGAGATATAAAGCCAGATGAGATGAGCATTTACAGGTTGGGATATGGGAAACAGTTTGGAATAAATTACCAATTTTCTTTTGAGTGTTTTGAGCTCATGATTTAAACAATCATCTTTTATCCTCATAATATATAATTTTTGTTAATCATTCTCTCCCTGAGTCATTCTGATCTCTGAAGCAAGGGACCAATTTTCTTATAAAGGAAGGTTATTGTTTCCCCCAGTGTCTGGTGTGGTGGAGACACCTTAAGAGTTGGTGTTTGTGATTAGTAAGGAAGCAGGAAGGGCCTGCCAAGGTCTGGGACAAAATTGTTCTCTATTTTCTTAGGGTTTCATTTCAAGTCCTAATAATTTCCAATACTTTTAGACATTTCAAATGCAGACATTAAAGGACAAAAATGTCCTGTTTATTTATCTACCTACTTAACTCTCTACCTAACTACTATCCATACTGTGATTAGATAATAGAGTGCAGATACAAAATCTCAAAAACAGTTTCTGACTTTCAGGACCTCACATCATGAGAAAAACATGACAATTAGCATGATATGCTTTTAAACCACTACATGTTATAACATAATTTTCTTCTTTGCCAACTAAATACAAAGTATATTTGAAAAGCTAATGATATAGCTTCAGCAAAATTCCTCCTAGTATTCTCTAAAGGGGACAGTGCAGTGGGAAAGATTTCTGGCCAAAGTTTGTTAGAAATGCTGCCAAAATGTGAAATCAGCCGAAGTTTCTTTAGTGCCCTTCCAAACTCCCTGACTACTGGCTTTGAAATCTTCACTGTCTTCAGACTGTCTCAGGTTTTACAACTCTCTTCTTATAGCACTCATCCCTATCTGCCTAACACAGCAGTTCCTGATTGTAGTTTTTGTATTTAATCTTTTCTCTGGTAAAAAGTTTATTTCTATCCTTTCTTCCCCAAAGGCACTAGATTTAGAAAGACTAATTCTCTGGATTTGGGTAATGATGCAGGATACAGAGCACATCTTCAGATCAGTTCCACTACCAGTTCACAAAGGCAGTGTTTTTCTACTAAACCATTATAACTGTGGCCTACCAACTTCTTTTCTTTGTTATTTTTTTTTAGTCAGTTTCCATGGTATCCATCTTTATTTTGTATCAGTTCTACATTATTCATGTTTCATTCTTTGATATAGGTGCAAGTACTTTAGAAAGAGACCTGGACTAACTACTAGTGATAACTTTGACCTTGATTTGAGCAATTCACTGATCATAGTTCAATTTAGCTCAGACCTCACTCTTCATAGTGGTTCTGAAGCTTTTCTACATCATGATAATACAAGAAAAACTAATATTTGTACCCTTTTGGGGACAAACTTTATTGTATGGCTGGTATGGAGATCCAAGGTACCCAGATTCCTGTCTGATCACTGTTATGACTAAAAGAATCACTATCATATTCAATATCTATAGTAACTTTCTAGGGTGACAAAGACAATGCATCAACTGGGAGGAACCAAGACTTTCTTTTTATTTTTTACTATCCTATCATAGTAAGGATGAATTTACTGTACAGTGTCTTTCTCTGCTCTACAAATACCACCAAACTGTTTCAGATGTATAGTGGAAAACATAAGAGTACTTTTAATTCCTTCCACCCCCTAAGACATTTCCATTAGTCATTTCGCTTTTCTTGAGGAGGATGAAAGGGTTTATTTTAACTTACATTTCTAGGTCATAATACATCATTAATAGAAGTCAAGGTAAGAACCCGAAGGCAGAAAACATGAAGGCTGCTTACTGACTTGTTCCCTAGCATCTGTTTGGCAAGCTTTCTTCTATAGACCAGAGCTCCCTGCCTAAGTAAAATAGTAACATCCACAGTAGGTTCAGCAATCCTATATTAATCAGCAATCAAGAAAATATCTAACAGTTATGTCCAAAAGTCAATCTGATAGAGGCATCATGGGCCTTTTGAGACTCTCATAACTCTGTGTCAAGTTGACAACTGAGGCTAAGTAGAAGATCCATATAAAATACTTAAATTGTATCATCATCCCCACCATAATTTAAAAGCTTATCTCTGCAAGGTATGTGGTGACACACACTTTTTATCCAAGCAATCAAGAGGCAGAGACAGGGGTATCTCTGTAAGCTCAAGGCCAATCTGGACCACACAGAGAGAATCTGTCTCTAAATTGTAAAAGGTCAATTCTTAAGGGAAATATATTTAAATATCCAAAATTAAACTAAAAAAAAATTATAATTTCTAGTGGGTAAAATGTAAACATATTTTAGACATTGAAGATAAAACAGTTCCTTTTTAAAAAACTTTTGGTGCTTTATTTACATTTCAAATGTTTCCCCTTTCCAGGTCTTGCCTTTGGAAACCCCCTATCCCATTCCCCCTCAACTTGTCTCTATGAGGGTATTTCCCCACCCACCCAACCACTCTCATCTTCCCTCCTCGCCATTCTCCTATACTGGGACATCTAACACCCTCCGGCCCAAGGGCCTCTGCTCCCCCCTGTTGGCTAACAAGACCCTCCTCTGCCACATATGTGGCCAGCACCATGGGTTCCTCCATGTGTCTTCTTTGGTCCAGTCTCCAGGAGTATCGGGGGGTCAGGCCAGTTGATATTGTTGCTCCCTCCGCATGGGGCTGCCAACTCCCTCAACTCCTTCATTTGGGACCTTATCCTCAGCCCAATGGCTGCTGTGAAGTGAATCTTAGGTATTATGAAATTTTGGGCTAATAACCACTTATCAGTGAGTACATACAATGTTCATTCTTTTGTGACTGAGTTACCTCGATCAGGATGATATTTTCAAGTTCCATCCATTTGTCTGCGAATTTCATGAAGTCATTGTTTTGAATAGCTGAGTAGTATTCCATTGTGTAAATGTACCACATTTTCTGTATCCATTCCTCTGTGGAGGGACATCTGGGTTGTTTCCAGTTTCTGTCTATTATAAATATGGCTGCTATGAACATAGTGGAGCATGTGTCTTTATTACATGTTGGAGCATCTTCTGGGTATATGCCCAGGAGTGGTATAGCTGGGTCCTCAGGTAGTATTATGTTCATTTTTCTGAGGGTCCAACAAACTGATTTCCAGAGACTTTGTATCAACTTGCATTCCCACCAGCAGTGGAGGAGTGTTCCTCTTTCTCCACATCCTCACCAGCATCTACTGTCACCTGAGTTTTTGATCTTAGCCATTCTGACTGGTGTGAGGTAGAATCTCAGGGTTGTTTTGATTTGCATTTCCCTGATGACTAAGGAGGTTGAACATTTCTTTAGGTGCTTCTCGGCCATTCGAAATTCCTCAGTTGAGAATTCTCTGTTAAGCTCTCTTCCCCATTTATTGATAGGGTTATTTGGATCTCTGGAATCTAGCTTCTTGAGTTCTTTGTATATATTGGATACTAGCCCTCTATTGGATGTAGGATTGGTAAAGATCTTTTCCCAATCTGTAGGTTGTCGTTCTGTCCTATTTACAGTGTCCTTTGCCTTACAGAAGCTTTGTAATTTCAAGAAGTCCTATTTGTTGATTCTTGATCTTAGAGCACAAGCCATTGGTGTTATGTTTAGGAAATTTCCTCCTGTGCCCATGTGTTCAAGACTTTTCCCCACTTTCTCTTCTATTGGATTCAGTGTATCAAGTTTTATGTGGATGTCCTTGATCCACGTGGACTTGAGCTTTGTACAGGGAGATAGGAATGGATCAATTCGCAATCTTCTACATGTAGACCTCCAGTTGAACCAGCACCATTTGTTGAAGATGCTGTCTTTTTTCCACTGGATGGTTTTAGCTCCTTTGTCGAAGATCAAATGACCATAAGTGTGTGGGTTCATTTCTGGGTCTTTGATTCTATTCCATTGATCTACCTGCCCGTCACTGTACCAATACCATGAAGTTTTTATCACTACTGCTCTGTAGTACAGCTTGAGGTCAGGGAGGCCTATTTCCCAAAAAGTTTTTTTATTGTTGAGATTAGTTTTTGCTATCCTGGGTTTTTTGTTATTCCATATGAATTTGAGGATTGCTCTTTCTAGGTCTATGAAGAATTGAGTTGGGATTTTGATGGGGATTGCACTGAATCTGCAGATTGCTTTCAGCAGGATGCCCATTTTAGTTATATTAATGCTGCCAATCCATGAGCATGGGAGATCTTTCCATCTTCTGAGGTCTTCTTTGATCTCTTTCTTCAGAGACATGAAGTTATTGTCATACAGATCTTTCACTTGTTTGGGTAGGGTCACACCAAGATACTTTCTATAGTTTGTGAGAGTTGTGAAGGGTGTCATTTCCCAAATTTCTTTCTTGGCCTGTTTATCCTTCGAGTATAGGAAGGCTACCGATTTGCTTGAGTTAATTTTATATCTGGCCACTTTGCTGAAGTTATTTGTCAGCTGTATGTTTTCTCTGCTGGAGTTTTTTGTGTCACTTAAGCATACCATCATATCATCTGCAAATACTGATATTTTGATTACTTCCTTTCCAATTTGTATCTCTTTGGCCTCCTTTTGTTGTCTAATTGCTCTAGCTAGACCTTCCAGTACTATATTGAATAGATAGGGAGAGAGTGGACAGCCTTGTCTTGACCCTGATTTTAGTGGGATTGCTTTGAGTTTCTCTCCATTTAGTTTGATGTTGGCTACTGGTTTGCTGTATACTGCTTTTACTATGTTTAGGCATGGGCCTTGAAGTCCTGATCTTTCCAAGTCTTTTATCATGAAAGGATGTTGAATTTTGTCAAATGCTTTTTCAGCATCTAATGAAATGACCATATGGTTTTTTTCTTTGAGTTTGTTTAGTAGTGGATTGCATTGATAGATTTCTGGGTCCTGAACCATCCCTGTATCCCTTGGATGAAACCTACTTGATCATGATGAATGATCATTTTGATGTGTTCCTGGATTCAGAATTTTATTGAGTATTTTTGCATCGATAATAATAAATGAAATTGGTCTGCAGTTTTCTTTCTTTTGGGGGTTTTTGTGACATTTTGGTATCAGTGTAACAGTGGCCTCATAGAATAATTTGAGTAGTGTTTCTTCTGTTTCTATTTTGTGGAATAGATTGAAGAGTATTGGTATTAGGTCTTCTTTGAAGGTCTGAGAGAATTCTGCACCGAACCCATCTTTTTCTGGTCTTTTTTTGGTTGGGAGACTTTTAATGACTACTTCTATTTCTTTAGGGGTTATGGGATTGTTTAGATGGTTTATCTGATCCTGACTTAACTTTGGTAATTGGTATCTGTCTAGAAACTTGTCCATTTCATCCAGATTTTCCAATTTTGTTGACTATAGGTTTTTGTAGTAGGATCTGATGATTTTTTGAATTTCCTCCGAATCTGTTGTTATATCTCCCTTTTCATTTCTAATTTTGTTAATTTGCATACTGTCTCTGTGCCCTCTGGTTAGTCTGGCTAAGGGTTTATCTATCTTGTTGATTTTCTCAAAGAACCAGCTCCTAGTTTTGTTGATTCTTTGTATAGTTCTTCTAGTTTCTACTTGGTTGATTTCAGCCCTTGATTTGATTATTTCCTGCCTTCTACTCCTCTTGGGTGTATTAGCTTCTTTTTGTTCTAGAACTTTCAGGTATGCTGTTAAGCTGCTAGTATATGCTCTCTCCAGTTTCTTTTTGGAGGCATTCAGAGCTATGAGTTTTCCTCTTAACACTGCTTTCATTGTGTCCCATAGGATTGGGTAAGTTGTACTTTCATTTTCATTAAATTCTAGGAAGTCTTTAATTTCTTTCTTTATTTCTTCCTTGACCAAGTTATCATTGAGCAGAGCATTGTTCAGCTTCCATGTGTATGTGGGATTTCTGTTGTTGTTGCCATTGAAGACCAGCCTTATTCCATTGTGATCTGATATGAGGCATGGGGTTGTTTCAATCCTCTTATATCTGTTGAGGTTTGTTTTGTGACCAATTATATGATCAATTTTGGAGAAGGTACTATGATGTGCTGAGAAGAAGGTATATTCTTTTGATGTAAGATGAAATGTTCTGTAGATATATGTTAAATTTTTTGGTTCATACCATCGGTTAGTTTCATTGTGTCTCTGTTTAGTTTGTGTTTCCAAGGTCCATCCATTGGTGATACCAGGGTCTTGGAGTCCCCCACTATTATTGTGTGAGGTGCAATGTGTGCTTTGAGCTTTAGTAAAGTTTCTTTTATGAATGTGGGAGCTCTTGCATTTGGGGCATAGATGTTCAGAATTGAGAGTTCTTCTTGGTAGATATTTCCTTTAATGAGTATGAAGTGTCCTTCCTTATGTTTTTTGATGACTTTTGGTTTGAAATCTATTTTATCCGATATTAGAATGGCTATTCCAGCCTGTTTCTTGGGGCCATTTGCCTGGAAAATTGTTTTCCAGCCCTTTACTCTGAGGTAGTGTTTGTCTTTAACACAGAGGTGCATTTCCTTGATGCAGCAAAATGCTGGGTCCTGTTTATGAATCCCGTCTGTCAGTCTATATCTTTTTATTGGGGAATTGAGACCATTGATGTTAAGAGATATTAAGGAATAGGGATTGTTATTTCCTGTTATTTTTGATGTTTTTATGTTTGTGTGGCTATCTTCTTTTGAGTTTGTTGAAAGACTAGTTTCTTGCTTTTTCTTGGGTGTAGTTTCCCTACTTGAGTTGGAGTTTTCCATGTTTTATTCACATAAGGCTGGGTTTGTGGAAACATACTGTGCAAATTTGGATTTGTCGTAGAATATTTTGGTTTCACCATCTATGGTTATTGAGAGTTTTGCTGGGTATAGCAGCCTGGGCTAGCATTTGTGTTCTCTTAGAGTATGTATGAGATCTGCCCAGAATCTTCTAACTTTCATAGTCTCCGGTGAGAAGTCTGGTGTAATTCTGATTGGTCTGCCTTTATATGTTACTTTGACCTTTTTACCTTACTGCTTTTAATATTCTTTCCTTCTTTTGTGTTTTTGGTGTTTTGACTATAATGTGATGGGAGGAATTTCTTTTCTGGTCCAGTTTACTTGGCGTTCTGTAGGCTTCTTTTATATTTATGTTCATCTCTTTCTTTATGTTAGGGAAGTTTTCTTCTATAATTTTGTTGAAGATATTTACTGGTCCTTTAAGTTGGGAGTCTTCACTCTCTTCTATACCTATTATCCTCAGGTTATGTCTTCTCATTGCATCCCAGATATCTTGGATGTTTTGGTTTAGGAGCTTTTTGCATTTTGTGTTTTCTTTGACTGTTGTGTCCATGTTTTCTATGGTATCTTCCGCACCTGAGATTCTCTCTTCCATCTCTTGTATTCTGTTGGTGATGCTTGCATCTATGACTCCTGATTTCTTTCCTATGATCTCTAATTCCAGGGTTGTTTCCCTTTGTGATTTCTTTATTCTTTCTATTTCTGTTTTTAATTCCTGAATGGTTTTGTTCTTTTGTTTGATTGTGTTTTCCTGTAATTCTACAAGGGATTTTTGTGTGTCCTCTTTAACGGCTTCCAGTTGTTTACCTGTGTTCTCTTGTATTTCTTTAAGTGAGTTATTTATTTCCTTCTTTATATCTTCTATCATCCACTTGATATGTGTTTTTAAGTCTGTGACTTCCTTTTCTGGTGTGTTGGGGTATCCAGGGCTTGCAGTGGTAGGAGAGCTGGATTCTGATGATGCCAAGGAGCCTTGGCTTCTGTTCCATGTGTTTTTGCCCTTGACTTTAGCCATCTGGTTATGTCTGGTGTTAGCTTGTCTTATTCTCTCTGCCTGTGGCTTGTATTTCCTGCAAGTTTAGGTGTCAATACTCCTTGAAGACCAATTCTTTCTGAGAGGAATTTGGATTTGGAGAGTTGTGGTGCAGAGTCAGCTCTGGGGTGCAGACAGAAACAAGAAGGATCTAATCCACAGCTATCCCTTGTTTCCTGTGTCCTGATGGCTCTGCAAGGGTTCCTCTTGGTCCAGTGAATTTGAAAAGGAGTGGTGGTCTTGCCTGTGCTTAAAGGTGTGTCAACACTCCTGGGATACCAGCTCTCTCCTGGCACTATTTGAGTATGGAGCCCTGTGTCATTTGTTCTGCTCTCCAGCCACCGAAAGGAACCAGAAGCCTATTCCTCAGTCTCTGAGTCCTGGGTATTCCAGGTGGGTCCCTCTTAGCAGACAGGCTAGCCCAAACTCTGGGGAAGCTATCTTTCTGCCAGCACTATTTTGCTATGGAGCCCTGGTGGCCCAGGCAGAGGTCTCCAGCCATAGATGGAAACCAGAAGGCTCCTTTCCCCCACTATACCTCACCTTGTGTCCCAAGGATTCCAGGTGAGTCCTGCTGAGCAGTTTTAGTCCTCTTATCCCCTCTCACTAGTTTTTCCACACTCCTGGGCTGCTAGCTTTCTCCCAGAGCTATTTGGCTATGGAGCCCTTGTGGCCCAGGCAGAGGTCTCCCGCCACAGATCCTTTTGGTTATGTTCTTATGCTTGCCTTCTGCCATCTGGTTATCTTTAGTGCTACCTGCCCTTTCTATATCTGACTGGAGCCTGTCCTTCCTGTGATTCTGGTTGTGTCAGAACTCCTCAGAGTCCAGCTGTCTCTGGGATCCTGGTATAACCAAGCTCCTGAGATCCTGTGATCCTGGGCATGTTAGGGTGCCTGGAAGTGGGGCTTCCTCTGGGAGTTATGGGTCTGGCTGTGTCGTTTGCATCCAGGGTGTACTCAGGGTACCTGCTCTGACAGGAAGGAACCTGTTCCACTGGTCGAGCAGGGTTCCTGGGTCTCTGGATCCTGCTGGTCCCAGTTACTCCTGGTGTTGGAATAGATGTTTTGTCCTTCTCACCTCAGATCCTATGATCCTGGGTGTGTTAGAGTGCCTGGGAATGGAGCTTCCTCTGGATGTTGTAGGACTGGCTGCAGAGTTCGTGCCCAAGGTCTGCTCAGGACCTCTCACCAATTTGTTTATTTAGGCACTCAGAACTATGAGTTTTCTTCTTAGCACTGCTTTCATTGTGTCCCATAATTGTGGGTATGTTGTTCATTCATTTTCATTAAATTCTAAAAAGTCTTTAATCTCATTCTTTATTTCTTACCTGACCAAGTTATCACTGAGTAGAGAGTTCTTCAGCTTCCATGTATATGTGGGCTTTCTGTTGTTTTTGTTGTTATTGAAGACCAGCCATTGTCTGTGGTGATCTGATAGAATGGATGGGATTATTTCAATCTTCTTGTATCTGTTGAGGCTTGTTTTGTCAACAATTATATAGACAATTTAGAGAAGGTACCATGAGGTGCTGAGAAGAAGGTATATTTTTTTGATTTAGGATGAAATGTTCTACAGATATCTGTTAAATGTATTAGGTTCATAACTGTGTCTCTGTATAGTTTCTGTTTCCATGATCTGTGCATTGCTGAGAGTGGGGTGTTGAAGTCTCCCACTATTATTGTGTGAGGTGCAATGCGTGCTTTGAGCTTTAGTAAAGTTTCTTTTATGAATGTGGGTATCCTAGCATTTGGGGCATAGATGTTCAGAATTGAGAGTTCATCTTGGTAGATTTTTACTTTGATGAGCATGAAATGTCCTTCCTCATCTTTTTTTTGATAACCTTTAGTTTTTATTCAATATTAAAATGGCTACTCAAGCTTGTTTCTTGGGACCATTTGCTTGGAAAAAAATTTTCCAGCCTTTTCCTCTGAAGTAGTGTCTGTCAATAAGGTATGGTTCCTCTATGCAACAAAATGCTAGGTCCTGTTCATGTATCCAGTCTATTAGTCTATGTCTTTTTATTATATAATTGAGTCCATTGATGTTAAGAGATATTAAGAACCAATTATTGTTGCTTCCTGGTATTTTTGTTGTTATAAATGGAATTATGTTTGTTTGCTTATCTTCTTCTGGGTTTGTTGAAAGAAGATTGATTACTTTCTTGTTTTTTCTGGGGAGTAGTTTCCTTCCTTGTATTGGAGTTTTCCATCTATTATCCTTTGTACAGCTGGATTTGTGGAAAGATATTGTTTAAGTTTGGTTTTGTCATGGAATATCTTGGTTTCACCATCTATGGTAATTGAAAGTTTTGCTGGGTATAGCAGCCTTGGCTGGCATTTCTGTTCTCTTACTGTCTGTAAGACATCTTCCCAGGATAGTCTAGCTTTCACAGTCTGGTGAGAAGTCTGGTATAATTCTGATAGGTCTGCCTTTATATGTTACATGACCTTTTTTCCCCCTTACTGCTTTCAATATCCTTTCTTTGTTTTCTGCATTTGATGTTTTGATTATTATGTGATAAGAGGAATTTGTTTTCTGGTCCAATTTTTTTGCTGTTCTATAGGCTTCTTGTATGTTTATAGGTATCTCTTTCTTTAGGTTAGGGAAGTTTTATTCTATAATTTTGTTCAAGGTGTTTACTGGCCCTTTGAGTTGGGAATCTTCGCTCTCTTCTATACCTATTTTCCTTAGGTTTGGTCTTCTCATTGTGTCCTGGATTTCCTGGATGTTTTGGGTTAGGAGCATTTTGCATTTTGCATTTTCTTTGTTGTGTCAATGTTTTCTATGGTATCTTCTGCACCTGAGATTCTCTCTTCTATCTCTTGTATTCTATTGGTGATGCTTGCATCTATGACTCCTGATCTCTTTCCTAGGTTTTCAATCTTCCGGGTTGTCTCCCTTTGTGATTTCTTTATTGTTTCTATTTCCATTTTTAGAACCTGCATGTATTTGTTCAATTCCTTCACCTGTTTGGTTGTGTTTTCTTGTATTTCTTCAAGGGACTTATGTGTTTCCTCTTTAAGGGCTTGTACTTGTTTGCCTGTTGTCTTAGTCAGGGTTTTTATTCCTGCACAAGCATCATGACCAAGAAGCAAGTTGGAGAGGAAAGGGTTTAGTGAGCTTACACTTCCATGTTGCTGTTCATCACCAAAGCAGGTCAGGAAGCAGGAACTGATGCAGAAGCCATGGAGGGATGTTTCTTACTGGCTTGTTTCCCCTGGCTTTCTCAGCTTGCTTTCTTATAGAACCCAAGACTACCAGACCAGGGATGATACCACCCACAAGGGGCCCTCCCTCCTTGATCACTAATTGAGAAAAAGCCTCACAGCTGGATCTCGTGGAGGCATTTTCTCAACTGAATCTCCTTTCTCTGTGATGACTCCAGCTTGGGTCAAGCTGACACAAAACCAGCCAGTAAACCTGTGTTCTCCTGTATTTCTTTAAGGGAGATATTTATGTTCATTTTAAAGTCCTCTATCATCATCATGAGATGTGGTTTTAAATCAGAATCTTGCTTTTCAGGTGTGTTGAAGTATCCAGGACTTGCTGTAGTGGGAGAACTGGGTTCTGATGATGCCAAGTGGCCTTGGTTTCTGTTGCTTATGTTTGTGTGCTTGTTAGATAGTTTTGCTCTGTCTGACAGGAGCTTGTTCCTCCTGTGAGCCTGTGAGCCTGTGAGCCTGTGGACATAGGTTTGTCAGCATTCCTGGGAGATAAGCTATCTCTGGGCAGGATTGGGTGTTGTTAACTGTGATCTTATTTGTGTCAGCACTTCTGTGAGACCAGCTCTCTCTGTCATCTTAGGTGTGTCAGCACTGTTGGAAGACCTGTGGTCTTTGGTGTGTCAGCACTCCTGGGAGACCTGTTCTTTCCAGGCAGGGTTACGGTTCAGATAGTTGTGGCACAGTGTTAGCTCTAGGGCACAGATGGAAACTAGAAGGATCGTGTCTCTGGCTATTCCATGGTCCCTGGGTCCTCTGGGCTCTAGAAAGGTCCCACTTGGGCCCAGTATTTTGGGCAGCAGTGGTGATCTCATCTGTGATCTTAGGTGTGTCAGCACTTCTGGAAGACCTGCTCTCTCTGGGCAGGATTGGGCTGCAGATCTGGTGTAGCTATTTTAATATCTAACAAAACAAACTTCAAACCAAAACTAATCAGAAGATATAGGGAAGGACATTAAATACCTATTAAAAGAAAGAACCATCAAGAGGACCTTGCAATTCTTAACATCTATGTCCCAAACACGAAGGCACCCAAGTTTGTAAAAGAACTTTACTGCAGCCTAAATCACATACATATTAACCCTCACACACTGATAGTGGGATTCTTTAAAACATCACTTTCACCAAAAGACAGGTCATCCAGCAAAAATTAAACAGCAAAATTCTGGAGCTAACAGACATTATAAATCAAGTAGACCTAACAAATATTTACAGAATATTTCACCCAAACACAAAAGAATATACCTTTTCTCAGCACCTCATGGAACTTTCTCCAAAATTGACCACATACTCAGTCACAAAGCAAGTCAACAGATACAAGAAAATTTAAATAAATTCCTCTATCCTATCAGACCACTACAGATTAAAGCTGTACTTCAACAACAACAGAAATAACAAACGCCTACAATCTCATGGAAACTGAACAACTCTACTCAATAACCACTGTGTTAGGGAAGAAATAAAAAAAAATCCAACTCTAGAATTCAATGAAAATGAAGGCACACCATATCCAAACTTATGGGACATTATAAAAGTGGTTCTAAGTGGCAGGTTCATACTACTAAGTGCCTACTTTTAAAAAGAAAAAAAAACTGGAGAGATCTCACACTAGCAACTTCACAGCATACCTAAAGCTCTAGAACAAAAAGAAGAAATCACACCCAAAAGGAGTAGAAAGCAAAAAACAATCAAACATGGAGTTGAAATCAATAAAATAGAGGCGAAGAGAACAATACAAAGAATCAATGAAACAAAGAGTTGGTTCTTTGAGAAAATCAAAAAGATAGACAAACCCTTATCCAAATTAACTACAAGGGAGAGGGAAAATATTCAAATTAACAAAATCAGAAATGGAAAGGAAGACATAACAACAGACACCATGGAAATCCAGAAAATTATGAGGACATACTCTACGAAATTGAAAAATCTAAAAGGAATAGATGATTAAAATTAATGATCTAAAATTAATCAATGTTAAATAAGCAATTTTAAAAACATACCTATTGATGAGAGAGGATGATGTTTTTGATATATTCTTCTACTCTGTAAGTATTTTATTGAGTATTTTGCATTAATGTTCATAAGGGAGATTTGTGTAAAATTCTTTCTCTTGAATCTTTTCATAATTTAGGTACCAGGGTGACCATGGCCTCATAAAATGAGTTCGGGAGTGTTCCTTCTGCCTCAATTTTGTGGAATAATTTGAGGAGTATTAGTATTAGTTCCTCTTTGAAAATCTGGTATAATTATATACTAAAACTGTCTAGCCCTGGGCTTCTTTTGTTTGGGAGACTTTGAATGATTGTTTCTATAGCCTTAGAGGTTATAGGCCTATTAATTGTCTTTAGGGGTTATAGGTTTATTAATTGTTTACCTGATCTTGATTTAATTTTGTAAGTGGTATCTATCAAGAAAACCATCCATTTCATTTAGATTTTACAATTTTATGGAGCACACATTTTTGAAAACATCAAGGTAAAACTGTATATACTAAATCTGATAGAAGAGAAAGTAGAGACTATCCTTGAACACATTGGCACAGGAGACAACTTCCTGAACAGAATACCAACAGTTAAGACACAAAGATCAACAAATAATAAATGGGACCTCATGAAACTGAAAAGCTTCTGTGAGGTAAAGGACACTGTCAAGAGGACAAAATGTCAGCCTACAGAATGGAAAAAGATCTTCACCAACCCTACATCTGACAGAGGGCTGATATCCGAAATATATAAAGAATTTGAGAAATTAGACACCAACAAACCAAATAACCCAATTAAAAATGGGGTACAGAATTAAACAGAATTCCCAAAAAAGAACTCTTTAATGGCTGAGAAGCACTTAAAGAAATGTTCAGTGTCCTTAGTCATCAGGGAACTGCAAATCAAAATGTCTCTGAGATTCCATTTTATACTTGTCAGAATGGCCAAGATCAAAAGCTCAAGGGACGGCACATGCTGGCAAGGTTATGGAGCAAGGAGAACACTCCTCTATTGCTGGTGGGAGTGCAAACTTGTAAAACCACTTTGGGAATCAATTTGGTGCTTTCTCAGAAAATCTGGAATAGTTCTACTTCAAGACACAGCTATATTACTCCTTGGCATATATGCAAATGATGTTCCACTATGCCATAAAACACCTGCTCAACTATATTCATAGCAGCTTTATTTGTAATTGGCAGAAACTGGAAACAATCTAGATGTTCCTTAGTAGAAGAATGGATTTTTAAAAAGATGGTACATTTACACAACGGAATATTACTGAGCTATTAAAAACAGTGAAATCATGAAATTTGCAGGCAAATGAATGGAACTAGAAAAGATCATCCCGGGTGAGATAACCTAGACCCAGAAAGACAAACATGGTTTGTACTCACTTATTAGTGAATAGAAGCCATAAAGCACAGAATAACCATGCTACAATCCAGTCACAAAGAAGCTAAGTACCAAGGAGGACCCAAGGTGGGGACACTTGAATATCATTGAGTAGGGGAAATGGAATAGACATTGAAGTAGGTAGAGGAAAGGGAGAAAGTATTGGGAGAGGAAACTGAAATCAGTGTGTGTGGGAGTGCATCTCTGGTACAAAATAGAAACCTAGGACAATGGAAACTCCCAGGAATCTATTAGGGTGACCCTAGCTAAAACTAGGAATGAGGGATGTGGAATCTGAAATGGCCATCTCCAGTAACCAGAAAATACTTCAAATGGAGGGACTGGGACACCAACCCATCCACAATTTGTCCTGCCTACAAGAGAGTCAGAGGTAAGATAGAATAGAAATTATGGAAACAGCTAACTAACGACTGGCCCAGCTTGTGTCCCATACCACAAAAACAGAGCCCATTCCTGACACAAATAATGATATTCTGCTATACTTGTGGACAGGTGCCTAGTGTGACTGTCATCTGAGAGGCTTCACTAGCAATGGAAACAGACCCATAGCCAAACATTAGGTGGAGTTTGGGGAATCCTGTGGAAGTAGGGAAAGAAGGATTGAGAAGCCAGAGGGGTTAAGGACACCATAAGAAAACCTACAGAATCAACTAACCTGGGCCCGTAGGAACACACAGAGACTGAACTGCCAAACAGAGACCATTCATGGGATGGACCTAGGCCCTCTGCACACATGTAACAGCTATGCATCTTGATCTTCATGTGGGACTCCTAATAAGAGCAGGGCCTGTATTTGACTCTGTTACCTGTCTTTGGGTACCTTTCCCGTAAATGGAATGCTTTTTCTAGCCACAATAAAAGATGGACCTAGTCCTACTGCAACTTGATCTGCATAGATGGATTGATATCCATAGGAGACCTCCCCTGATCTGAGGAGAAAAGAAGGAGTGGAGGATGGGGAGGGGAGAGGGAGCAACTGGGAGGAGAAGAGGGAGAGTAAGCTTCAATCAGTATGTAAAGTAAATTAATTAATGAAAAATATGGTAAAAGTATATGTACTATTTAAAAAATGCCTATTACCCCTAGAGTAATAAAAGTAGTCATTAAAAGTCTTTCACCACTCCCAAAATATCCAACACCAGACGGTATTAGTGCAGAATTCTACCAAAAAGAAGAATTAAGGCCAATACTCAACTTACTCCACAAAACAGAAACAGGAGGAATATTGCCCAATTTTTTAGATGAGGCCACAATTAGCCTGATACTCAAATCACACAAAGACCCAACAAAGAAAGGGCATTACAGGCCAATTTCCCTTAGAAACACAGATGTAAAAATTCTCAGTAAAATACTTGTAAACCCAATCCAAGAACACATCAAAAAGATCATTCACCATGATCAAGTAGGCTACATCCCTGAAATGCAGAGACAGTTCAATATATAAAAATCAATAAATGTAATCCAAAATAAAAACAATCTGAAATAAAGCCTCACGATCATCTCATTAAATGAAGAAAAAGCCTTTGACAAAATCCAACACTCCTTCATAATAAAAGTCTTGGAGAGATTAGGGATATACAGGACATAACTAGATATTTTAAAAGGCAGTTCATAGCAAGCCTCATAGCCAACATCAAATTAAATGCAGAGAAACTCAAAGCAATTCCTTTCAAATCAGGAAAAAGACAATGTTGTCCACTCACTCCATACCTATTCAATATAGTACTGGAAGTCTTATCTAGAGTAATAAGACAACTCAAGGAGATCAGGGGATACAAATTGAAAAGAAAGAAGTCAAAGTATCTTTATTTGCACATAGTATACGTAAGTGACCCTAAATATTCCACCAGGGAACTCCTACGGCTGATAAACAATTTCAGCAAAGTAGCTGGATACCAAATTAACTAAAAAATTCAGTAGCTCTCCTACATATAAATGACAAAGACTGAGAAAGAAATCAGGGACACAACACCCTAAACAATGGCCTCAAATAATATAAAATATCTTGGAGTAACTGAAACAAAGCAAGTGAAAGACTTATATGATAAAATTTCAAGTCTTTGAAGAAGGAAATTGAAGAAGATAGCAGAAGATGGAAAGATCTTCCATGCTCATGGATCAGTAGGCTTAACATAATAATGACCATCCTACCAAAAACAATGTATAGATTCAACACAATCCCCATCAAAATTCCAGTACAATTCTTCACAGATCTTGGAAGGACAATTCTCAACTTCATATGAAAAACAACAACAACAACAACAACAACAACAACAACAACAACAACAACAAACCAAGATAGGTAAAAAAAAAAATCTTGAAAAATAAAAGAACTGTTGGAAGTATTACCATTCCCAATTTCAAGTTGCACTACAAAGCTATAGAAATAAAATCAGCATGTGTTGGAATACAAACAGACATGTTGATCAATGGAATCAAATTGAAGATCCAGACATAAATCTACACAACTATGAACACCTAACTTTTGATAAAGAAGCCAGAAACACACACTGGGAAAAAGGAAGTATCTTCAATAAATGGTACTTGTCAAACTGAATTTCTGCAATGTAGAATAGTGCAAATAGATCCATATTCATCACCCTGCACAAAACTCAAGTCCAAGTGGATCAAAGACCTCAACATAAAACCATATACCTGAGCATAAAACCTAAACCTGATAGAAGAGAATGTGGGGAATAGCCTTAAACTCATTGGCACAGGAGACAACTTCTTGAGAAGAATACCAACAGCATAGGTGTCAGGAGCCATCATTATAGGAGATGCTAATAACCAGCAGGTGATCCTCATGAGATGATTTTGCCTTGGATTAAAATCCATGACAGATTTGCTCTGATAGACAAGGCCCAGAAGAAATTCATTTTAGGAAATATTCCTGCTATTAATATGCTTTTCCTGTTAATATTAAATATATAACTATCACTGGGTATTAGCCCACCCTTTTGAGAAGATCTCTGCAGGCCTATGAAGATATACTATCTTATAGTGATGCTGTATAGACAAATTCTATAGAATTTCTGATTTGATTCAAATAATTTTAGGAAGAAAGCTTTTAGAGATGGTTTTAGTTGCTAGAAAGATGTAATAAAATTAGAGTCAAAAATAGAATGTACCCACTCCTCAGAATATTAAGTAAAGGCTGCATAATAGGAAATACAATAAGCTTTCATAATCACACTAAATAGAGAAATAGACTTGGGACAATTTTGTGTTCAAGGAAAACCATTTAGTTCCAAGAATAAACTCGCTGATGTGCACTATGATAAGGCAAAGACATGTAAAAACTGTTGCTTTGAACTTTTTTAAAAAACTTAAATGAAAATTTAATTTTAAAGCATTTAGCTTTTAGTATATATGTTCTAACCCTATCTCAAACAAATGAAAACCCATGGGGCATAGTGAAACAGACCACTAATGAACACTATAAAATGACCATGAAGAGATGAGACCTCATGGAATAGGGACAACCCAGTCTCCACTTCTCTGGGAAAAGATTTCAATCTCAGTCTTTCCAGGGAAAAGACTGGATCCTTAATTATGCAGACGTTATTCTCAAATGGGTTTTCATGTGTCGCTTCCAAGTTCCCTGCTGTCGGAAAGCCTTGTTACACTTCTTACAGATGTAGGGCCTTAAGTCGCAATGAATGCAGAAATGGGCATTGAGGTTGCCCTTGTGGCATAAGCGTTGCCCACAACCCTTACACACATAAGGCTTCTCCTTCGTGTGGACCCGATTATGGCCCTGCAGGGTGGACCTGTGGGCAAACTCCTTTCTGCAGACTGCACACGTGTAAGGCTTCTCCCCAGTGTGGACACGCTGGTGGACTCTCAGGTCAGAGGACTGCAGAAAGGCCTTGTTGCACAAGTTGCCCTTGAAGAGTCTCTCTCCTGTGTGTGACCTCTGGTGGAGGTCAAAGTGAGACCTGTAAAGAAACGTCTTGTATTCAGTACACTGAAACTGAGCCTGGCCAGCAAGAATGTTAACTTGTTCTACGGGCTGTGGGTTAGTAGGCTCTGGATTAGCAGCCTTTAGCCCATATTCTGTATTGCCTATATAGGAGGCCACTCCTTGGGACGTGGGTAAGTTGGAACTACAAAGACTCTGGAGATCCCTATTCAAGGCTAAATCTCTTCCCAGAGTATGGGTGAACAATGGTACAGCATCCATAACAGTGTCTTCTTGGGGCAGCATGGCACCCTTTACTCTGAGAGAATCAGCAGGACTCGGTGTCAGATGAGGGTCCTACCCAACATAGATGCCTCCGACTTTTCCCAGTCAGGAACTGAGTCATTTCCCAGGCTCTGCTCAAGTCTCATACAGTCTGGCTGTCTCCTTTCAGGAATTACTCCCAGCAAAATGTCCTCTTCCTGGCAGGTGGATGGCTCTTCAGCCTCTGAGAGGTTCTGCAGCTCCAGACTAGCCTGACCTCTGTTGAGAGACTCCTCGATCTCATTTGATAGGTGCTCTTGGGACAAATCCTTATGATCCCATTTATCCTCTGGGGCTTCCCAACACTGGAATCCCGAAGGAGGTATGCCTGTCCTTGGGAATAGATTATGGACCAATTGTGGCATTTCCCGTCCCTCAGCATCTTTACCAGGTCTTTGCAGCTCTTTACTCTGCTTTCCTTCACAAAATCCTGCAACTCTAGTAGCATGCAGATTAAGAACTACTCCAACACCAGCTGATCCAGGATCTCCTCCTTGCTGTTTAGGTCCAGCCTCAGCCCCTGATAGCATAGCTCAGAGATTCTCCTGAGATGCTGGACTAGGTCAGACCCTTCCAAGGGACTGAAACTTAGGAACTTCATGTGCCAAAAATCTGGGTTGTAGTTTTGCCTTTCTCCATGTTTTATCTGGGATATTAGTGATAGCAGCTGCCCAGATCTGACAAGGCTATCTGATGGCACATTCATAGCCATATCTGTGGTGAATATTCCCCCTTGGTCTAGGAAAAGTTTGAAGTGACTCCTGTCTAAACCGGCCTACCTATTTTGCCACAGAGATAGGCTCAATGTTGGTCCAGACACCTTGCTAGTCCTGTGTTCAAGCCCAGTCTCCTGTCTTCCCAGATCTCTCTGCAAAGTGCTTTGAACTTTTAATGAGTATATTGTAATGAAACACTGCTTTGAACTTAATATCAACATCCTTCTGTAACACCCATTTTATGTACCATTTTATCTCTGAGGTAATTTTCTAAAGAACTTTCTGTCTAAGAAGGTATAAAAAGACCAGAGAAAAGAAAGTTGTTGATTGTTGGTTGTTGGCTGTTGGCTGTTAGCTGAATGGTCGGATGGTTTGGCTTGGGGAGCTTTGCCCAACCCACACATCCATCCATCCAAATGTGTATGTCTGTTTGTCTATATGTTTATGTTTAGGGTATATGTGTATAAACATGCATGAATACTTGTGGAGTTGATTGTGACAGACTGCCAGAGTGTGGGTGTATCAGAGTGTGGGTGTATGAATAATTGAATGTATATATGTCTATGCATATTTGCCTGTACAAAGCAACTTAGTTATTTTTCTTTCCCTCTTTTCTGGTTCACAAAGAGTTAACCAGCTAAATCAGAGAAAATTCTGGCTGATTCACCAGAGCAAGGAACACTAGCCATAAATCGTTTCACCTAATCTCCTGCTGTTTTATGATGAGGTGCTGAACTGTTTGGCCTCATAGAAACTCAGACAGGCAGGGCAGTGACCACAGTAAAGTGATTTAGACTTAGGCAGGTAAACATATTTATTTATTTATTGACACTTTGTTTACATTTCAAATGTTTCCCCCTTTCCAGGTCTCCCCTTTGGAAACCCCTTATTCCCTCTCCCCTCCCCTTGCCTCTATGGGTGAATATACCCACCCACTCCCATCTTCCCTCCTTGGCGTTCTCCTATACTGGGGCATCTAACACCCTCAGGCCCAAGGGCCTCTCCTCCCCCTGATGGCTAACAAGACCCTCCTCTGCCACATATGTGGCCCAAACCATGGATCCCTCTATATGTATTCTTTGGTTGGTGGTCTAGTCTCCGGGAGCACTGGGGGGTCAGGCCAGTTGACACTGTTGCTCCCTCCATGGGGCTGCAAACCCCCTCAGCTCCTTCAGTCCCTTCTCCAACTCCTCCATCTGGGACCCCACGCTCATTCTAACATTTGCTGTGAATTGAATCATGGGTGTTCCAAACTTTTGGGCTAATATCCATTTATCAGTGATTACATACTGTGTTTGTTCTTTTGTGATTGAGTTACCTCACTCAGGATGATATTTTTAAGTTCCATCCATTTGCCTAAGAATTTCATGAAGTCATTGTTTTTAATGGCTGAGTAGTATTCCATTGTGTAAATGTACCACATTTTCTGTATCCATTCCTCTGTTGAGGGACATCTGGGTTGTTTCCAGCTTCTGGCTGTTATAAATATGGCTGCTATGAACATAGTGGAGCACGTGTCCTTATTACATGTTGGAGCATCTTCTGGGTATATGCCCAGGAGTGGTATAGCTGGGTCTTCAGGTAGTATTATGTCCATTTTTCTGAGGGTCCACCAAACTGATTTCCAGAGAGGTTGTACCAGCTTACAATCCCACCAGCAATGGAGGAGTGTTCCTTTCTCCACATCCTCACCAGCATCTGCTGTCACCTGAGTTTTTTTTATCTTAGACAGCAACCCTAAATATCTTGTAAGACCAAGTCTTACCTTTACCCAAGCTTTTCCTCCTCCATTGCCTCAAGAACCAAACAAGATAGAAGAACCACTGGGGCTGGCCCCTGGCACACAGGCACTAAGATCAACAACTGATAAATGGAACCCCATGAAACTGAAAAGCCTCCATAAGGCAAAGGACACCATCATTTGGACAGAATGGGAAAGATTTTCATCAACTCTACCCACATCTGATGGAGGACTAATATCCAAAATATATAAAGAACTCAAGAGACTAGATATAAAAAATAAATAATTCAATTAAAAATGGTGTACAGATCTAAACAGAGAATTCTCAAAAGAGGAAAGTCAAATGCCTAAGAAACAGTTAAAGAAATGTTTGAGATCCTTGGCCATCAGAGAAATGCAAATCAAAACGATTCTGGAATTTCATCTTACATCTGTCAGAATGACTAAGATCAATAATACAAGCAACAGCTCATGCTGGTGAAGATGTGGAGCAAGGAGAAACACTCTTCCATTGCTGGTGGGAGTGCAAAGTTGTACACTCAATGTGGCAGTTCCTTGGGAAGATTATAATTGATCTTCTTCAAGATCTAGCACATAACCAAATGACACCCCATCATATCACAAGTACAATTGCTCAACCATGTCCATTGCTGCTCTATTCATAATAGCTAGAAATTAGGGGGAAAAAAACTAGATGTTCCTTAACGGAAGAATAAAGAAAACATAGTACATTACACAATGGAATATTGCTCAGCTATTTAAAAAATGACATCATGAAATTTGCAGACAAATGGATAGAAGTAGGAAAAACCATTCTGAGTGAGATAACCCAGACCTATAATGATAAATATGGTATATATTTGCTTATATGTGGATATTAGCAATTAAGTAAATGATAACCAAGCTACAATCCATAGAATCAGTGAGATTATGTATAGAGGAAGGGTCTGGGGAACACATGGATCTCCCTAGGAGGGAGATATAGAATAGATTTCATGGGTGGACTAGGGGCAGGGGGGACAAGAACAGGAATATCATGTAAGGAAGGGGAGGGGAGATGGAGTTGAAGGGAGGTATGTGGGGGAGAAACAACTAGAATTGAGGGTCATTTGAGGGATGACATGAAAAACTAGTGCAGTAGAAAGTTTCTCAAATATATAGAGGTGATTCTAGTGCATTCCTCCAAATAATGAGGCATATATATATAGTCTCAACTGGGCATCTCTTGATATCAAACAACAATTCCAGTAAAAGGACTGGGTTGCATCCAATTGAATTGTTGGCAAAAGGGGTCCCATATAAATCCCCCCAAAATCCAGGCTGTTGCTAAGACAATAGGTTGCTCTCCACAAACTGCCAGGAAGGCCCTGTTGCTGATGACAAGATGTACACAATTCATTAAACATGGAGAGGGGTCCAGTTTGTGCTTACATAGACCCTTCACCCCTATGTTCTAGTGTCTTTGGTACAGGAAGGTATTATGCAGGCTACCGAAAGAGAAACACAAACACAAATCCAGCTACAAAACCTGTGATCTACCATTTGACATACCTATAAAATATGCTAGGGCAATGGTGGAATAATGTAGAGGAAGTTTAATCCAGCAACATGGCTTCTCTGGCAAAGGATCACATCCAAAGACTTTCTAGGTCTATATGAGACAGAAAAGGAGTGAATACGGAGGAGAGGGGATGTGGGGAGGAACTCGGAGAAGTAGAGAGAGGATAAACTGTAACACAATCAATATTGTATGAGATAAGAATCTATTTTTAATAAAAAGGAATAAAGTTTTACTTGAAAGAGGATAATAAAATGGATAAAATCCTGGAAATAATGGCATAGAGAAATGACAGTAACAAAACCAATAAAGTATTAAAGAATATATATATATATATCACCACAGATGTTATGGATATTACAACAGTTATGAGACATCATGAATAACTTTATTACAGTAAATTGAACTTTTAGATAAAGAAGAAATGTTGCTAAAAATTATACAGATTAGATAACTGTCAAAGAGGAGCAGGGGACTAAGATGATAATACTAATACCCTCCATAAAGTATCTCCTCTCAGAGACATTAATTTGAACAGATATTTGTTCACACACATTTAAAAAATTAATTAAGCCAAATGAGATACTGTATTGCTGGATTTTAGTATATTAAGAAAAGAAACATTGTAGAAGGTATAAAGGAAAGGTTTTCCCATATTACCTCACTTTCAACTCAAAGAATGCAGCCTGGAAAGAGACAAGAGAAATTAAGTCCATACTTAATTTTATCCCAGGTGTTAGGTACCCAGTGTTAAGCACATCCCCATAGCCCATAGCTCTTGATAACTGAGCCTCTATTTTTTCCTACAGCTTAGTGCAGGTCAGCTTTGGTGAAACCCAGGCAGGCATACACAAAAAACTTCTGTACCCAGCCCTGTGTTTGGAGGTAGAATTTTAATACCTTCCAAGTTTCTGGGAGATACAAGCACATTAGTAGGACAGAAACTGAGATTGTTCAGGTCCCTATGGCTGTTGAGACCTGGGTATTAGCCCAGGCACAAAAAAAAGACTGATTCTACAAGTCCTGCTCCAAACTTAAAGTGCATGATGCAGAGTAGAAATCTGCTTGGGGAGTAAGAGAATATAATGATGGATATATTTATGGTTTTCTATAATATCATACTTTATGGAATAATATCAGGTTTATTGGCTTCAATTTCTCAAGTAATCTTTATTTCACGTGACAGTTGACTATTGGCAACCACAGGTTCTTGTATTCTAATCTTAATTACTCTCAGATCACACATTATAAGAAAGTCACACAATGTGTTCGTTCTCTCTCTCTCTCTCTCTCTCTCTCTCTCTCTCTTACACACACACACACACACACACACACACACACACACACACACACTGCATCCCTGTAGCCCTAGACTATCTTAAAATTCATTATGTTGCCCAGGCTGCTCTTAAATCTGTGGCAATCCTTCTGCTTTGGCCTCCTTAAGTGATAGGATTATAGTTGTGAGACACCATACCTAACAAGATAATGGATTTTTTTCAGGACAACATCACTTGTGGCATAATATGGTGATCTAGAGCTAAAAGACCCTCAGTAGCTTGGGCATAGTTTCCCACGTGCTTTCTCTGTAGGGAAGTTAGCCTTGTAGTATTGGTGGCCACAAGATTATCTTACCTACTCAATTTCTCCTCCAACTTCCAAAAACATAACATGAAGGGAGTGATTATTAAACTGATGAAGAAAGAGAAGGTATACATCAAATTGTACCATAAGCACCTGGGACTGTTCATTCCATGGTGAAGCAGAGAGCTGGGCGCATAATCCTGTTGTGCCTGATCATAGGCAGGTGACGGAGATTTTAAAACAAAACAAAAACAAAACAACAACAACAAAAATAAACCCTATGAAGGGATAGATTACTCTTTTCACATACTCTTCCAACTCATTTTCAGCACACTAAGTATAGATTTGGAATAAGCCTAGGCTTGAAGCACCCTCTAGTGCTGGAACAATGATAGCAAAGGAAAAGCAGACTCACAGCAAAAATGTCCTTCGGGCACCATATGCAAAAGCATAGTTCTGATAGCCTCTAATTTGTAATTGTCCTGCCTCTGTGTGGTACCACCACAGCCAGCTAGGGCAACATTTAATGCTGAAATCACAGACATATCTGTAGGTTCGTAGTCAATAAGCAGCTTACTTAGAAAAGGTAGGTTACAAAAACTAAAATAAATACACACTTTCTTCATGTAAAGGTATTATCATACACCAAAAACATCAAGAAATTTTAGAGAAAACCTGGTATAGTGACACTCATTTACAGTACTAGCACTTAGGAGAATAGAGGGTGGGTTTACTGTGAGTTTGAGATCAGTATGGGGTACATAGTGAATACTAGACTGGCCAGAGCTACATAGAAAGACTTTTTTTTCTAAAGCCTTCAGGGAACCATAACATAAGAAACAAAATAAAATACTATAAGTCAACTAGATAGCATCTCATATGTCTGAACACTTGGGCAGAATATTCAAAATATTTGTTTTAAGGAAATTCAAAAGGCTATAAGAAAACACAGAGAAAGAGTTTTTTTCTTTCAGAAAATCTTCCCAAAGATTTAAATAAATTTAAATATAAATACTTAAAATGAATAATATATTAATTGAAAGATAAAGAGAAGATTATCAAGAGAAGCAAAGGAATAAATGGTATGAGCGCAGATTTCTCAGAAGAATCTTTATAGGTATCATGAGATGTTTAGAGTAATGAAGGAGTAATCATGATAACCAATACTATATCCCCCAAATTGTTATGTAGAAATGATATTTCCGAATAAACAAAATCTGAAGAAATATAGCTTCACCAGGGCTGTTCTACAGGAAATGTTTAGCCAGACATGGAGATTCATGCTTATAATTTACCCCTTAGAAACCTGAAGCAGGAGAAGTACCATACATTTTAGCCCAACCAGAGCAACATACTGATTACTAGGCCAGTTGAGGTTATAGAGTGAGACTCTGTCTCAAAAAAGAGCAAGGAGATAACAGACAGAAGAAAGGTAGGTTGGTTAAAGATAGCTTTTTAAACTAAAGAAATTTGAAAAGTTAAAACTAATTGGTTTAGATTTACACGCAATTTTTACATGCAAAATTTGAACCTCTAATATTGTTAATATGTCATGTAAATAATTTTAATCTTTAGTGTAGGCCTGCTTTAAGATAAAATTAAAATCGCTATTTTAATACATTAGGTAAAATGTAGGAAGATGCGGTGTAAAATCAAACATATATCTTTCAAAATAAGCATATATGTAGACTGAAAGTGAGGGGATTGAATAAATACTTAATGCAAATGGAATGGAAAAAGCAGAAGTAATTGAATTAGTTGGGTTTTCTCATTCATGTAGCAAAATATCTAACAAAATCAACTTAAGGGAGAGAGAATTTATTTGGGCCTATAGTTTCAAGGGATATTACAACATAGCAAGGAAGACAATGATCGTTAAGGCAGACTCAGTCCCAGTAGCAGAAGCATGAAGCAACAACTTTTCACTTTTTAGCTGCTTAGGCAAAAGACAGGATAGAAGTGGACAGGGTAAAGACTTTCAGAACCCACTCCTAGTAGCCTGTGCTTGCTAGCTATATTTCACAGTTTCAACAACTTCTCCAAATGGTGCCACCAGCTGTGAACCAAGTATTTAAACAGATTAGCCTGTGGTAGACATTTTGCATTAAAACTGTAACAATAACCATATATAAAATGGGATTTAATTTAAAAACACAAAAATGATATGCAAAATAAAAACTTTAAGTTAATAAACCTGAAAAGAAGAGTTAGATCAATACAATCATACCGTGTGACTTTACTGCTCCATTTTCAGTAATACAGATGATCAAGACCTAATAGACATCCACAAAACATTCCATCAAATAACTGCTAAATGTACCTTTTTTCCATCAATGCATGGAACATTTTCCAAGATAGATCATAAGATAAGCCACAAAACAAGTCTCAATTATTTTTTTTTAAAAATAATCATTTCAATTACTTTTTCTGACCACAATAGAATAAAATATAATTGAAAATCAGTATCAAGAAAAGCTTTGGACATTATACAGTTACATGGATATCAGCTACATGGATATTAAATAACTTATTCTTGAACCAATAGACCAAGGAAGAAATTTTAAAAAAAAAATTAAAGGTAGAGAACACAACCCCAAACCTATGGGATGCTGCAAAAAGGTAATAAAAAAGGAAGTTTATATAAATTTGACACATACATCAAAAAGCACAAAGATTTCAAAGAACCTAACTAAATTATGACAAGACCCTAAAATATAACTTTGAGCTTAAAAAAATTATTGGTTCCCTGGTATGGTGGTACTGGCCTATAATCTCTGCATTTGGGAAGCAGAAACAAGAGGATCACAAGGTCAAGACCACTACTACATAACAAGTTCAAGGCTAGCCTAAGACTCATAGTGAGACCCTTCCTCTAAAAACTGAAGGCTAGGGGTAAAGTTTCTGTGGGAGAACATTTGTCTAGCATGTGTAAAACCTTACAAATTCTCACCAAAAATGTGATGGGCTAATTTATCTGTCAGAGAAACAACAAAGCATTTAAACTGTGGCATAGTTATAACTGTTTTTTGTAAAGATTATAATGATATTCAGAGTCATAGGGAAACTGTGGAAATGACTGAGCTACTACTTGCTAAAAAGAATCAGTGTAGCCGGGCAGTGGTGGCGCACACCTTTAATCCCAGCACTCAGGAGGCAGAGGCAGGCAGATTTCTGAGTTTGAGGCCAGCCTGGTCTACAGAGTGAGTCCCAGGACAGCCAGGGCTATACAGAGAAACCCTGTCTCGAAAAACCAAAAAATAAAAATAAATAAAATAAAAAAAGAATCACTGTAAATAAAATCCAGCCAGTTGTTCTGCATAAAGGTACTGTGAAAAAGCCCTTAGAGTGTCTCATAAATCTTTGAGGCTCCCTCACTTATCAAAAGCCCAGATACTTTCCAGAAGTGTTTCAGAAATGTCTCTGAGGTATGTATACTCTTTATGGGCTTCCCACTAAGGGTTGCTTCAGAATATTTTCAGGATTTGGCAAAGCATTTCATGGCTAGAACAATGGTTCAGATGGACCAGGTATTACTTATGCTAGTGGTAGATCTTTGGGTACGTACATGGTGTTGATCCTACGGGTATTCAGAATACAAGAGTAATGAGGTCACAGTTTTCTGCTAAAGCTTTAGAACAAACCTTGGGATCCCCGTTTGAAGTTTGTCACAGTATCAGCGCTCTTGCAGAGAACTCTAGATTGGCAGATGGACAGTGGAGTCAGCAGTGTGGGGCTGTAATAAGAACTCCAGATATATATAGCTGCCAATAATGTGCAATATCTGCCAGGGAAAGTTGCATGTAGCATGCAAAGTCAATCTGAAAGAATACCCATATGATCTGTAGCCAGCCATAAAAACATTGATAGAAGCAGGACTGCCCAAGCTCTTGGGTCTCACCTATTGCTGCAAATATGTATAGGATGATGGACTTAAGAGCTTCTTAGTGTGTTCTTATTGAGCTTTGGTCTTCCTTTGTATTTGACTATTTTCCCCCTTTGCAATGGGAATATATATCCTGTGCCTGTCCTATCACCATACACTTGGAATAAATAACTTCATTTTACAGGCTTATAGCTGGAAGGAGTTTGCCTTGAGACCTTCAGTTCTGAAATTTGGAGTTAATTAATGTTGGGATTAATTTTGGACTATTGGGAATTAAATAGTTATATTTTATATAGTGACCAGACTATAAACCTTGGAGGGGAAGAGTATAATGATACAGTGTGGTTTGAGTGTGTCATCACTAATCCTTACTATCCAACTTAATCCTCATTATGTAGTATTAAGACAATGGTATTTGGGGATGGAGCCTTTGAGAAGTGATCAGGATCAGATAAGGTTTACAGAGTGGAAGCCCCATGATTGGATACTTGTGGTTTTATGAGAAGAGATAGAAAGGCCAAGGTGTACATGACACACACACACACACACACACACACACATTTTCCTTATTTCTTGACATGTGATATTCTTCACTGGCTTGGGACTCACCAAGATGAATGTCCTCAACTCTGGACAAAAATGAATGTTCTAGGCATCTAGGAAATAAAGACATAGAAGCCATGAACCAGGAACCATGTATTTTTAAAGTGATAAATAATAGGACAGGTATATAGACAGAGTTATTAATAACATTGATTAAGTATTTGATAATATTAAGAAAGTATTGTTTGGTGTTCTTCACTTCTGAGCCATCTTTCCAGACTTATTATTTATTTTGAAAACAGTAGGTGATGCAAACTTGAATTGGAGAAGCAAAATTGGTATTTAAGAAGATGTAAATCTAGAGTTAAGAATGAACCCATGGATAATCTGGATGACCACAGCAACTCTCTTGAGTCCTTAAAGCTTCATAATTTTTAAACCTCTGCACCCCATGACCTATGCTGGGAGAAATAAACTTATCCAAATTCTGAAAAAATATTAGGGTTACTCTTCTCTTCTCATAGGTACTTTCTCTTTATTATTTATATCTCTTTTTTGTAATAACTACTTTGAATGACAAAAATAACTTAGTATGGTCTCTTGTAGTTCTAGTTTGTGGCCATACAAAGCTTGTGTGAGCATTAAAGCTTTAGTCCTTTCTGTTACATCAGAAAATATGCATCAACGTTGGCATCTGAATGAAATTTACTTACTTGTTCTAATAATCCTGCATGTGCCAGAAATGTATCACTTGAGATGTTCAATAAAGATAAAAAGACAATCAATTGATCTTGGATTGGCCCATGTATATTACTATAACAAATTATTTGAGACTAGGTAACTTATGAAGCTTCTTTAAAAGTTTTTAAAGGCATTTTAATGAGGGATAGTGCTACTCTTAGAAGCCATAGGCTATCAAACAAAAACCCTAGTGCCCAATGTGGGATTACTTCCTGGAATTGTTAATTAGCAGGATCCCAAAGACCACCCCAACACCAAAACAATGCAGCCTATTATTCTTGTTCTTGGTTGCCCACCAGAATATGATATTAAGATATTATTGCTGAAGACACAACACACTTTGTTCACATGATATAGAAAAATTAATCTGGTGCTGATCTGGAAGATTTCTCCTGCTGGCTAGCTTACATAATGGGGGAAGATGCTATGCAGATGGCTAGCATAGTCTTATCCAACTGTGAAATCTGTGAGCTACAATTATGCCTGACTTAACAAAAAATACATATTTATGTAATAGTGGCATGATCACTATGGGATAACCAAGCATTTTCTCATTGGAATTAATACCTATGCCATATGAGGAAATTAATGACTGGTTTTACAAATCTGGCTAAGAATCCACGGCTGTGAGCTCATAGTTTGTTTCTGTGCCCAAGGGGTGAACCCTTTACTATGCTTTTGATAATCAGGAACAGTATCAAACTGTCTTCTCAACATGTACTATAAGTATAGATTAATGTAGTTCTCAGTCTTCATTAGAGAAGCTTTCTTTTTTCTTTTTGCAGTTAATGAGAGTTAATACAGAGACTTACAACTGGTGAAAGTTCAGACAGTCAGTGACTATGGAGTTCTCAGTCCTAAATGCTCACTGTGTGTGTGTGTGTGTGTGTGTGTGTGTGTGTGTGTGTAATAAAATCCATATATATGATATAAGTCAGGGTTCTCTAGGGGAACAGAATTGATTCCAAGAATGAATATGAATATTCATCATCATCTTCTCTGATGATGAGATGCAGTTAGACTTACAAATACCCAGCAAAATTTTAATGTCTTATCCTTGGTCAGAAGAATATCTGCGTTGGGACAGGAGACTTCTGGTTTACGCCTGTAGCCTGGGCCACACAGCTCCATAGCCAAATAGCGCAGGGAAAGAGCTAGACTTCCAGGAGTATGGACAAGCCTGTGAGTGGGGGTAAGGCCACCAGCTCTGCTCAGACAGACGCACCAGGAACCCTCAGGACCCAGGACAGAGAAGCAGCCAGGGACAGGAGACTTCTGGTTTACATCTATGACCGGGGACCTCAGTCTGTGCCACAGGGATCCATAGCCAAATAGCACAGGGAAAGAGCTAGCCTCTCAGAAGTGTGGACAAGCCTGTGAGCATGAGAAAGGTCAGCACCTTTGCTCAAAGGGATCTGCCTGGAACCCTCAGGACACAGGGACTGAGGAGTGGCCTTCTGGTTTACTTCTGCGGCCTGGGAGCTGATCCTGTGACACAGGGCTCCATACCCAAATAGTGCCAGGAGAGAGTTGGTCTCCCAGGAGTGCTGACACACCTTCTAGCACAGGAAAGACCACCACATCTGTTCAAATTCCTCAATCAAAAGGGACACTTGCAGAGCAAGCAGGACACAGGAACCAAGGAACAGTTGGGCATAGGACCCTTCTGGTTGTTGTCTGCACCCCAGAGCTGACCCTGTACCACAGCTCTCAAAACCCAAATTCCTCTCAGAGAGAGCTGGTCTCCAAGGGGTACTGACACATAGGTTTGCAGGAGGGACAAGCCACAGTCAGAGAGAACAAGACCAGCTAACACTAGAGATAACGAGATGGCAAAAGGCAAGAACAAGAACATAAGGAACAGAAATCAAGGCAACTTGGCATCATCAGAACCCAGTTCTCCCACAACAGCGAGCCCTGGATACCCCAACACACCAGTAAAGCAAGACTCAGATTTAAATCAAATATCATGACGATGATAGAAGACTTTAAGAAGGAAGTAAATAACTCACTTAAAGAGAAAACAAGAGAAAACAGGTAAACAGCTAGAAGCCCTCAAAGAGGAAACACAGAAATCCCTTAAAGAATTACAGGAAAACACAATCAAACAGGCAACGGAAATGAACAAAACCATCCAGGATCTAAAAATAAAATGGAAATGGAAATATAAACAATAAAGAAATCACAAGGGGAGACAACCCTGGAGATAGAAAACCTAGGAAAGAGATCAGGAGTCATATATGCAAGCATCACCAACAGAATACAAGAGATAGAAGAGAGAATCTCAGGTGCGGAACATAACATAAAAAAAACATTAACATGACAGTATAAGAAAATGCAAAATGCAAAAAGGTCCTAACCCAAAACATCCAAGAAATCCAAGACACAATGAGAAGACCAAACCTAAGGATAATAGGTATAGAAGAGAGTGAAGATTCCCAACTTAAAGGGCCAGTAAATATCTTCAACAAAATTATAGAAGAAAACTTCCCTAACCTAATGAAAGAGCTGAACATAAACATCCAAGAAGCCTATAGAACTCCAAATAGATTGGACCATAAAAGAAATTCCTCCTGTCACATAATAGTCAAAACACCAAATGCACAAAACAAAGAAAGAACATTACAAGCAGTAAGGAAAAAATGTCAAGTAACATATAAAGGCAGACCTATCAGAGTTACACCAGACTTCTCACCAGAGACTATGTAAGCTAGAAGATCCTGGGAAGATCTCATACAGACCCTAAGAGAACACAAATGCCAGCCCAGGCTGCTATACCCAGCAAAACTCTCAATAATCATAGATGGTGAAACCAAGATATTCTGTGACAGAACCAAATTTATACAATATCTTTCCACAAATCCAGCCTTACAAAGGATAATAGATGGAAAATGCCAACACAAGGAGGGAAACTACATCCTAGAAAAAGCATGAAAGTAATCTTCTTTCATCAACCCCAAAAGAAGAAAGCCACATAAACATAAAAATAACATTTAAAATAACAGGAAGCAACAATCACTATTCCTTAATATCTCTCAACATCAATGGACTCAATTTCCAAATAAAAAGACATAGACTAACAAAGTGGATATAAACAAGACTCAACATTTTGCTGCATACAGGAAACACACCTCAGTGTTAAAGAAAAACACTACCTCAGAGTAAAGGGCTGGAAAACAATTTTCCAGGCAAACGGTCCCATGAAACAGGCTGGAGTAGCCATTCTAATATCAGATAAAATCGACTTTCAACCAAAAGTCATCAAAAAAAGAGAAGGAAGGACACTTCATCCTCATCAAAGGAGAAATCTCAGTTCGGAACATCTATGCTCCAAATACAAGGGCACCCATATTCAGAAAAGAAATTTTACTAAAGCCCAACGTACACATTGCACCTCACACAATAATAGAGGAGACTTCAACACCCCACTCTCATCAATGGACAGCTCTTGGAAACATAAACTAAACAAACACACCATGAAACTAACAGATGTTATGGACCAAATGGATTTAACAGATATCTATAGAACATTTCATCTTAAATCAAAAGGATACACCTTCTTCTCAGCACCTCATGGTACCTTCTCCAAAATTGACCACATAATCTGTCACAAAACAGACCCCAACAGATATAAGAAGATTGAAATAATCCCATGCCTCCTATCAGATCACTACGGATTAAGGCTGATCTTCAATGGCAACAACAACAGAAAGCCCACATACACATGGAAGCTGAACAACACTTTATTCAATGATAACTTGGTCAAGGAAGAAATAAAGAAAGAAATTAAAGACTTCCTAGTATTTAAATAAAATGAAAATACAACACACCCAAACCTATGGGACACAATGAAAGCAGTGCTAAGAGGAAAACTCATAGCTCTGAATGCCTCCAAAAGGAAACTGGAGAGAGCATATATTAGCAGCTTAACAACACACCTAAAAGCTATAGAACAAAAAGAAGCTAATACACCCAAAAAGAGTAGAAGGCAGGAAATAATCAAAATCAGGGCTGAAATAAACCAAGTAGAAACAAAAGGAATGATACAAAGAATCAACAAAACCAGGAGCTGGTTCTTTGAGGAAATCAACAAGATAGATAAACCCTTAGCCAGACTAACCAGAGGGCACAAACACAGTATCCAAATTAACAAAATCAGAAATGAAAAGGGAGATATAACAACAGAACCTGAAGAAATTCAAAAAAATCATCAGATCTGACTACAAAAACCTATAGTCAACAAAATTGGAAAATCTGGATGAAATGGACAATATTCTAGACAGATACCAAATACCAAAGTTAAGTCACGATCAGATAAACCATCTAAATATTCCCATAACACCTACAAAAATAGAAGCAGTCATTAAAAGTCTCTCAACCAATAAAGGCCCAGGACCAGATGGGTTTAGTGCAGAATACTATTGGATCCTCAAAGAAGGCCTAATACCAATACTCTTCAAACTATTCCACAAAATAGAAACAGAAGGAACATTACCCAATTTATTCCATGAGGCCACAGATACACTGATACCAAAACCTCACAAAGACCCAACAAAGAAAGAAAACTTCAGACCCATTTCCCTTATGAATATTGATGCAAAAAATACTCAATAAAATTCTCACAATCCGAATCCAAGAACACATCAAAATGATTATTCACCATGATCAAGTAGGCTTTATCCCAGGGATGCAGGGATGGTTCAATACCCAGAAATCCATCAATGTAATCCACCACATAAACAAACTCAAAGAGAAAAAAAACTACATGGTCATTTCATTAGATGCTGAAAAATCATTTGACAGTATTCAACATCCCTTCCATGATAAAAGTCTTGGAAAGATCAGGAGTTCAAGGAATATACCTAAACATAGTAAAAGCAATATACAGTAAACCAGTGGCCAACATCAAACTAAATGAAGAGAAACTTGAAGCAATCCCACTAAAATCAGGGACTAGACAAGGCTTCCCTCTATCTCCCTATCTCTTTCATATAGTACCCTCAAACAAGCAGGAGAGGGGGGATGGAATAGGGGGTTTCCAAAGGGGAGACCTGGAAAGGGGAAAACATTTGAAATGTAAATAAAGCATCAAAAATAAAAATAAAATAAAAAATAAAAAAGAAGAATATCTCCTTGATGAAAGTCTAGCAAAATGAAAATATAGCAGTTGGACTATCTCTCAGATTTACAACAAAAATTATAGAAAATTCCCACAGGTATAGGAAGGACTGCCCCAACACCAAGTTCCTTTGTCTAACTAACTTGTTTATCTACCCCCATCCATAAAAAATGATACCCAATGATCCTGTTAACAACAAAATGACAGTCCATATTGTTTAGCTTAGAGAGACAGTATCTTGGTACCCTGCCAGTTACCCTGAAATATACCTCTCTTGCCTGTGAAGAAACTCGGGACCTTTGGTTCTCATGAATCTGATTTCTCCAGAGAAATAGGTGTACACTGTCTTGGACCTGAAATATACATTCTTTAGCCTCACATTGGCAGAGGTGAGTCAACCCATCTTTGCTTTTAAATTAACAGATCCAGAGGGAGGTTACAGCAAGCAACATACCTGGACCAGATTGTTCCAAGGATTTAATGACAATAAATGCACTTCCATCAGAAGTTTCCTGGAAAAATAAAATATAAAAGGGTCATTGAAGAACTACTGTAAGAGTTACAGACCTTGGGATAAAGAATGTCAGCTAATAAAGCCCAGCTTTGTAGAAGGCTACGTATCTTGGTTACCAGCTGAGGAAGGCAATAGGAGCCTATCTCAGAGTAAGACTGCTGCCATCCTTCAGATCCCAACTCCAAAAATTAAAAAAAAAAAAAAACAGATTTGAGAGTTCATAGATGCAGCTAGGTATTATTGCTTCTGGATACCAGAGTTTCTGGAGGTAGCAAGGCCTCTACACTCAGTCTGTAATCTGGACTGAGACTAAACAAAAGTCATTTGAGGCTTTAAAAACAGCTCTGTTTTGCTCAAGCCCTAGCACTTCTAGATGTCTCAGAACTTTTTCATTTGTCCATGAAACAAAAGACAAAAATGGCTTTAACCCAAACAATGGGGCCCATGGAAATGCTCTGTGACATACTTATTCAAACTATTGGACCCTGTAGCCACAGTATGGCTCATATGTCTAAGAAATGTGGAAGGTACTAGTAGTCTAATGGAAAAAAAAAGGTAAGTTAACCCTGGGTCAGGAATTTATAACTCAGTCACTTACGTTGTGGTAAGGCCCTCCTCCAAGGAATACAAGAATGACAGCTACCTAATGCCTGTGTGACTCAGTCCCAGGCCCTACTCGTGGACCATCCTCAAGCTCAGTTTGAGAAACCCACTGCCATCCATCCTGCTACCTTCTTGCCTGATGACAACCTGAAAGTGCTCATCTATAATGGTTACTATATGAAAGATGAAACCAGGTACATGGGTGCTGCAATAGTATGCTGGGAGTCAAATAATTAGTTTTTTAGGGCCTAAAGTCAGGTACCTCAGCCCAGAAAGTATAACTTATCAATGTGATCCAGGCTCTCAGATGAGGATAAGCAAAGTCCACCACCATATACATAGACAATCTTCATGTTTTTACTAATGGCATGTCCATGTTATGATCTGTAGAGAAAGAGTGCTTCTCATTGCCAGGAAAAAGGACATTAAAAAATCTTGGCCAAGCCAGGCAGTGGTGAACACCCCTTTAATCACAGCACTCAGAAGGGAGGCAAAGGCAAGTAGATCTCTGAGTTCAGGGCCAGCCTGATCTAAAGACTGAGTTCCAGGACAGCCAAGGCTACACAGAGAAACCCCATCTTGAAAAACAAACACATAATCTAGAAATTCCATGGATTCTGACCTTTGGAAAACAGGGAAACCTGAGGAATAAGGGACCCTTGGGATAGACTTAATCATTCTAGTCATAAATTGGTCTGGATCCTGGTACAGGGGATATGCAGCCCCTGTACTACATAGAGATAGGAACTAACCAGACTGTTAGCTCATTGACTGAAAAAAGTAACTCTGACTGAGGGCATCCCAAATTAACATTAGAGGATTTACAAGGGGCTAAAAGTCATCCAATACACAAAACTTTTAACCTAGGCACTTACCTTTATTCTGATGCCTGCTTTTCTGTCTTATGGGTTAACACATCTGGACAATAGCAATATTGCTGAACCTCTGAGAGTACTTGGTGTCATGTAATAATGGTTTAACTAAATTAATTTTTCTTATGCATTCTATAACAGACAGACCCTAGTCAAAGAAGAAAAAAGAAGAAGAGGAGGAAGAGGAGGAGGAGGAGGAGGAGGAGGAGGAGGAGGAGGAGGAGGAGGGAAGTAAGAAAGAAAAGAAAGAAGAAAGAAAGAAAGAAAGAAAGCAAGCAAGCAAGCAAGCAAGCAAGCAAGCAAGCAAGCTGCGTTCCTGTCTTCATCCTACTCCCGATCAGAGCAGGCATAGCTGGCTCAATACCTATTGACACATCAGCCTTTATCATGGGAGATAAAAGCTTTAGACTTACTGCTAATGAAATAAAGGGAACTCTGCATAGCTCTTGAAAAAAACTGTTGCTTCTATGCTAATTGATCTGGAGTAAATTTAAAAATAATCTTCCCATGGTTTAGGAAAACTTCAAAAGAAAAAGAGACAAAGACATATATCAGATAAGTAGTACCAGTGTCTGGCTTTTTAAGTCCCTAGATAACGACTCTGTTATCAGCACTAACTGGGGCTTTAATTATCATTCTGTTTGGATTAATGGCAGGGCTCTGCATTTTAAACTATATGGCCAATTATGTGTCAGTTCAGTAAAATTAATGGTCCTTAGAACCAACTATACCTCTTTAGAGCAAGATGAGTTAGATTTGACTTATTCATTAAGACCAGTGGGGAATATAACAGGTTCTCAGACCTTAGTAGGCTCCCAGACCTTAGCACAACTGACTCCATGATGAAAGTACCATTCAGGCCATGAAACTCAGCATGTATATAGTACTACCCACCAGAATGAAAACAAAGGCTTAATTCATCAAAGTCCATAGTTCTGGGAAAGTCTCTAAATGTACTAACCTTGATTTCTGGCTTCTATACTTCCTTGTCCGGCTAACTGTTCTTGTTAAATTAAGTATGTTAACCCAGAACATGGTTTTTGTGCTCAAAAGCTCACCCTGAGAAAGGCTCAGTGCTATACTGGAGCTTGAGATCCCAGTGTAGTCACTTGCCTGCTAACAAAGACTTTCTATTGGCTTAAACTGTCCAAGTAGTCTTTTCTGAAGGATACCCCACAGCATTTTCATGCTTGATTTTCAAATGAATAACAATAACAAGTAATAATTATGCACAATATGATGTAGCTACCCCATGTACAACCACATATGTATTACATACTTAACCAGGTCATAATGCCTAACATGATAGAACTACAAATGCATTATATAGTTTAGAATAGGTTGCAGTGCCTCTTGAACATTCTTGTAGTATCTCATAATTTAAATAAGATAGCCACTGACATTATCACAATTGATATTACATTACATGATAAAGAAATCAAGGAAAAAAACCACAAATATCTCCACAAACACACTCTTAACAATATATGACAGAAACCCTAAGTCAGTTATAATCTTTGTTTCTGTAACTATCCATGTGTCTTTAGTATTTACAACTACCTTCCTATATTAACCCATTCTATATTTCTTCCACCCTCAGCAAGCACTTCAATAGGTCTATGGTCTTTATCTGGAGGAGTGACTCATAACTTCATTACTGAAAGGTCTGCTCTCTTTGTTATACCACCTAGATTGGATTGTTATACTTTCCCATTGACTTTAATCATAGGACATGGAATCACCAAGCGATGCTCTAAAGGTTCTCCTTGCACTTCACATCCCTACACCCAGAAGCATATAGGCAGTGGTAATTAGGTTATATTAAAAAGAGGGTAATAAATTGTGAGGGAGACATGGGGGAGGTTCTTGGAAAAGTAGATGGAGGTGGGGTAAATATGATCAAAATTTTGTATAGTATATTCATATTGTATAGTATATGAATTTCTCAAAGAGTAAATAAAATGCTAAATTTAAAAGGTATATTATTATAATAAATAACTGAACTTCACTCTACCACAAAATCTTAGCTTCAGTCAATCATAGACTGAAAATGGCTCATCCTATGCCAAAATAACACAATCATCAAGCTAAAACCAGTCAGGCTACTTTTGTACACCAAAACCATGTGCTGTCTATAATTACTGCATGCTGACATTTCTGGGCAGAGTTTTCTAAACCTGTCCTGTCCAATTCAGAAATTCTGTCCTTAAATCAGTTTTGCTAATCTTAATTTATATGATGTTTCCCTGGGAAAGAGTCACTAGAGATATACTTAGGATCCTACTCCTGATATAGATCTCTTAGAAGAACAACATACAAATTAACATAATAGATAAGAAGCCTATTGAATTTTTTTCAACACTGACACTTTATTTTCAGTTTATCATAATTTTACAAAACAGAACAAAACAAAAAATCAGGTATCAAAACCAGCCGTTTATAGAGTTTCTGCACTGGTTCTCACCTCAGTCAGCGACTCTGGAATTGGCATCTTAGGAAAGACAACCAGGCTGCTTCCCTCTCGGCCGCACATTCAGGTGGTTGGTTTTGGAACTACTTAATAGTAACTTTTTACAAGCACCGATCAGTTTTTGAGAACCAATTTGGTTTGTCCAACAAAGTAAACACTTTTTTCTTTTACTATGTAGCATTTTTCTTTCTTAAAAAACACTGAGCTGAAACACAGACTATGTACTTCAATCAGAACCAAATTTTCTAAGATCCTCCACTACCTGAAGAACACTGAAGACATCATTGGGCATATGAAATGTTACAGTGAATACTTGTGTAAATGTCTAAGGCAGCTACCTTATTTCTGATGAAAGTATTTCGTTCAGAGGTTACTGGAGTCCTTTCTCTGACGTGGGAAGCATTTCCCCAGGCAGCCTTATTATCAGAAGGAAATGGGATGTTTGTGCCAAAGAGGTGATTATCTTGTGTAAATACATTTATATAGAGCAAGACTCCTTGCTCTGGACCCTGGGTCACCACAAAGAGATTGAGAGGCCATGATAATTGGATGCTAACAGGAAGTAGCGCACTTACACTCATAGCATCATCGGGAGGCAAGCGGAAAGAAAGCTGGAAACTGGCAGTGGGGCTCACCACTACCTGCTCGGGAAACATATTTTGCTTAAATAAGGGAAGTGTGGTCCAGTTTTGCAATGTTAATAGCTGCCAGTCTCTCATTTTTAAAAATAAAGATCACTTCCTGACCAGCAATGAGTTAGGAAACTGGCCTCAACTTTGATCACAACTCTCAGTATTGGTTAAAAGTAAAGTCAAAACCTTAAACCGCCACCAGAGTTATAAATTGCACAATCAAACTTGAATATAAACTACAGAATGGGATGGTTATAAAAGGATCAAACAACCCCCACTGAGACAAAATTTTCTCCACATTATTTCAATTTTCATTAAAGGAAACTGATATGCAATTTTCTTCTTTATAGCTATAAAAAAGGAAGCAAGAAGGCAAAGCTGAGAGAAACTGATGCTACCCACAGGGCAGCAGTGCCATCGGGTTATTTTGGTCTTTGTACCAGCAACTCCCACTCCTGTGAACATTGTCCAGTTCCAGCTGGACTACACGGTTTTTCTTGCAGTCAAAACATGAACAATGGACCCCACTCCTCCAGCAGCAAGCACCTTTTCATGCCACTGTAGCAACATAACACTGCTGTTGTCAGACAGTCTCTCAAAGCCTTTATAAATACACTTCATTAGGAGGTCCACACCATTCTTGTCCAGAGAGTGAACAGCCTTTTCAATATCATTAGCTTTAAAAGAGATGAGCACCTTCAAGACAATGCTGCCTGCCCGTTCCTTCACTGTCTGGCTTTTTGTGTTAATAGGGGGCTTTACAGAGTGGCCTGGAAAGCAACTGTCATGTTTCCTTGCCGCAGGCATGAGTCCACCTTGCCCTCTTCGGGCCTGGTCTGGCCATCGCCACCATCCTCCTCATCCATGAACTTATTCTCATCATATTTGTCCACGTCCACCTTCCAGAAGCGGGCCAACGACACCCTGTTCTTCGACATCCCAGATTGGGACGTGAAGGGTCCTCCTCTCCCTGGTACGTCTTCCTCAGCAAGCCCAGCCTGGTCCGACTCACTTCCTTCTTCCGCTCTGGGGCGTCGCCAGCCCCTACTGAATTTTTGTTTGATCTGTATGAGCAGAAAAATTCTCATAAAAAAATGAAAGAAAGGCTATATTGGATCTTGGCAAGAGGGACTAATCTTAGCTTGTGAACCGATTTCTAGACTTGAGCCAGTTTGCAGATTCAGAACCCCGTGAGTGAAGAGATGGCCAGGTTCCCCCCAGAAGAAGGACCTCACTAAATACCTTGGACTTTCACTGTTAGCATTTGTCCCACTCTAATGTTTACCATATAAAACCTTGAACTGGGTAGAATTTTATGGTTCTTGCCCCTAAACCAGTGCTCATAGATAAAGCCTCTGGATCTGCATTAATCTTATTGACTTAGTGATTGCATATATTTTTCCATCTGCCCAAAATAGGCAACATAATATGTAGTACTCCAGCTGCTTGGGGTAGGACCAAGTAGTAAGCATTTTCTTCAAATACAGGATCAGGCTTACCAACATGAAATATGACACTGAACAGAATTAAACGGCCACTGTCCTCAGACCACTGTCTGAAGAGGGAATATCTGGTTCTGCCATAGCTCTGGTAAGATAGATTTGTATTCTGGCTCATATTACCTTTGGTAAGCTGCAGAGGTCATGGGTCATAAAGGAATACAAGAACAAGAAGCTAATAACATTGTGGAACTTGATCTGTCCCTTGTTTTATGGTGGTCTCAGTGGGTGGTAGGCTCCAGGTATGATCTGGCATTGCAGCAATGCTGATGACATTCATCATATAATTCTAGGTAGTACAGCATGCATAGAGAAATTGCCTAATTGTGGAAGGAAGGGACACATGTTGTACCTTGAAGCCTGGGGAAAAACACTCTATAGTGAGGTTCAGGGCTTAACAAAATCCTTTGATGCCTGATCCCAGGCCAGTGATGGTGAACAACATATCTGGGCCAACCCTAGCCACAGGGAGCATTCAGGGGCAGACTACACTTTCAGACACTTCATAGCCCATCCTGAACAATACAATTACAAATTTGTGACAAACTTGGGTATTGGGTGCCCTATAGTGCCAATACAGTGGCAGTATGCCAACAATAACTTTGCAGCAAACCTAGACATATGTTCTCATCTAGTATTGAAATAATGGAAGCAACTACATTTTCACAGAAAATAAATAGACTACTTAGAATTTCTAGAAGGACAGAAATAAAGACAGATTGTGAAGACTGGAATAAATACCTATTGTTTTGATGCAAAGAAGTCATACATTAACAGTATTAAGAACTTCCAGGAATCCATGGGTTTACCTAAAAGATAAAGATAAAGCATCAGAAATTGATCATGTAGCAACAATATATTAAAATATCAAAGAATTCAAAGTTCCTATAAATAAAAATAGAATAACTGTGAGCCCTGAAATCATGTACACATAAATCATATACACACATTATACTCACTGAGCAGATTATATACATGGATATATATTCTTAAATATATATCTAAATAATAATGTACTGTACATTTTAAAAACCTAGAGTAAAGTATCATGGGATGTTTTGCCACAAAATATTTATGGAGATACATAATATATAAAACATTTATATGCCAACTAAATAATAAAAATTAAGTTCCTCCAAATCTAAGGAATCTGGGACTATACTTTCTGGGACACTGGATAACTTTATTTATAAAAAATTACAGATTCAGAACTCATGTATTTTTAAAAAATGGTCAAACATTCTAAGAAAAACTAAGAATTACAATGCCCACAGTAGGGGAAGTTTTAGAACTGATAAAGCCATTCATGTGTAAAGCACTTTAGAAGAACAGAATTTAACATTCCAAAATCAAAAGGTAACAGGCTTCCAAAAAAATAAATGAATACAATTCAAATATCACATATATTCAAATATTCATATATCACTACAACAGCTACAAGACCAAGAAGACTTACTTGTACATACTTTAAGGAAAACTTAGTATGTCCTAAGATTTTTGCCTTCATTGTAAACAAGTTCATTAGAAAAAGATTGGACCCACTTCTTTTGATCTGAACTATTTCTCCTAAAAAGGAAGCCTTCAATAATTAACTAATCCTTCAGAGGAAAAACATTTCTGTAATGAAGATTTAAAATTAAGTCCAGTATGGTGGAAACTCCCTGGAATCTATGAGGGTGATCCTAGTGAGGACTCGTAGCAATGGGGCAAATGGAGCTTGAACTAGTCATCTTCTGACACCAGGCAAGGCTTCCAGTGGTGGGACTGGAACAACAACCCAACCATAAAACCTTCAATCTACAATCTGTCCTGTCTGCAAGATGTTCTGGGGGTAACAGTGGCACAGAAATAATGACTGGCTTAAATTGAGGCTCACACCATAAGAAACCCATGCCTGACACTGCTTGGATGGCCAGGAACCAGAGTCTGGATAGCCCAGAGAACTAGGATAGAACCAAATATGACTGGCCAAAAAAGTCAATGAAATGATTCCTAATGATATTCTACTACACTCATAGATTGGTTCCTAGCTCAATCATCATCAGAGGCGTCATGTAGCAACTGATGGGAGCAGATGCAGAGACCCACAGTCAAATTAGGTAGAGCTCAGAAAACCCCACAGAAGAGGGGAAGGAAGGACTATAGGAACCAGAGAGGTCAAGGACACCACAGACACACACACACACACAGACAGAGAAAGAGTCATGTATAGGTTATTAAAAATAAAAAATAAACAAAATAAGTGAGATAAATAGATGTAAATAAGATAAACATTTTCACACACAAAAAAGATTTCTCTTTAAACCATAAGGCTTTAACATTATTATCATTAATAATGAGAAGTTGAGGCTAAGGGAAACATGTAAGCAATTTATCATATTTAGCTAACAACAAAAAAAGTAAAAACCTAACAGAATGGAAATAAAATTGTGCATCCTCTACAGTCTCTCTAAAGATATTTGGAACAATTAGTAAACATGTTTTGTGTCACACAGACAAACTGTACTTTGAGAAAGCATATGCTTCCAAAAAATATGACTCACAGACTTGCCAATCTATAGATCACTGGTATGACAGATAGTTTACAATGACTTGCTTAAAGCATCTACTGGAAATTAAGGTCAGTGGGGGTTAAAATTTTTAATAAATATATGTAACTAAAATTAACAGAGGGGCTGGAAAGATTACTCAGTGGTTAAAAGTACGTTTTGTGTAACAGTGAACACTTGAGTTTGGATCTTAGCACCTATATAACATTCCAGGTATGGCCTTTCACATGCCTGTAGCTTCATCACAAGGTGTCAAGGTGACAGAGACAGGATGCTTGCTGGCTCCCAGCCTAGAAAAACAAAACAAAACAAACAAACAAACAAAAACCCCCAAACCAACAACAACAAAAAAACAAGTTCCAGGTTTAGGGAGAGATTCTATCTCAGAGCAATGAGGTAGAAGGAAAGTGATAGAGATTGACACCCAATGCCCTCCTCTGGCTTTCATAAATGTACACACCACACATACATGTGCATATACACATAATAAAAATTTTAATGGAAATATTAAAGGAAATAACTTTATATCCAAGTAAACAAGGAAAAGAAGATGTATTTTTAGTAAGGAAAAACTATAAGATATGAGGGTGTTAATTTATTTTTATTATTATTTATCTATTCTTTAAACTTTTCTTACAGTCCAGACTTTATCCTTCTCTCAGTCCACCCTCTGACTGTTCCACATCCCATACCTCCTCCCCTCCATCTGCAAGAGGATGTCCCGACCCCCACCCCTATCCCACTAAACCTCTCTACTCCCTGGGGCCTCAAGTCTCTTGATAGTTAAGTGCATCTTCTCTGACTGAGTCCAGACCTGGCAAGAGAAAAAAGTATACAGTTTTTTTCCTAAATAAGATAAGTACTTCTTCCTAAATAAGAAAAATATAGAACAAAAGCTAAGTGAATGAAAATGTTATATAAAGTTTATAGAAGATGGTCCTTGTAAAATGATCTTGTGTTTAATCAATTTAGTTAATGTTAAGGGACCATTCCCTTCAAAATTCCAATGATATTCTACACAGAAATAGAAAAAAACCTATTTCATATGAAAACACAAAAGACCTTGAGTGGTGAAGGCAATCAGAATAACACCTGATTTTCTGAAAGCCAGAAGAGTCTGGAGCAATACATCCCAAGTTCTAATAGATCGTGACTGCCAACCTAGACTACTGTACCCAGCAAAACTATCTGCCATATAAAGAAGACAAAAGAGAAACTTTCCATGATCCAAACAGCATATACAACATATACAACAGCAATGACAACAAAATCACTAAGCAGAACACCAGAAGCAATACTTTTAATTGAAGAGATGAATAAGCACAGCCAAGAGACTCTAGAAAAAAAAAACAAATTAATCTATAATTTAATGAAATACAAAAAGCAAAACAAAACAAAACAATATGACTCCAATCTATTCATACCTTTAAAACGAATTCAAAATATTAATGGCCTCAACAACAAAAAGGCACAGGCTAGCTGAATGGATAAAAAATAAACAACAAAATCCATTGATCTGCTATCTACAGGAAACTCAACTTAGTTTTAAAGATAGGATATCTTAAACTGAAAGAATGAAAAAAAAAGTATTCCAAGCAATTAAAATCAAGAAGCAAGTAGGCACTGTCAATCTAATCTCTGACAAAATAGATGTGAAATTAAAACTAATCACAAGAGACAAAGAAGGACACTTCATTCTAATCAAGTGATCGATTGATCAGGAAAATATCACAATACTATACATATATGCACCAAACTTTGGTTCATTCAATTTCCTAAAACATACTAATGAGATTAAAGACACAGATTATGTTTATCCATTTATCTATTGCAAACCATCCCTGAATCTCTGGGATGAAGCCTACTTGATCACTAATACAAATCCAATAATTTTACATGATTTCAACACCCACCCTACTGTCTCAAATATATAGGTCATCTGGACAAAAAAATAAATATAGTCAGCATGTAGAAGATTCTCTAAAATAGAGCACAACCAGGGACATAAAACAAACCTTAACAAATACAGAAAAATTGAAATAATCCCTTGCATTCTATCCAGCCATTATGCAATGAAACTTAAAATCAACAGCAAACAAAATTCTAATAAGTGTATAAACTCATGGAGATTAAACAATTTGTCATTGAATAATGAATGGGTCAATGAAGAAGTCAAGAAATAAATGAAAATATTCCTGGAACTAAAGAAAAAGAAAAGCACAGAAAAAACTATGGGATACATTAAAATCAGTTCAAAGAGGGAAGTTTATAACTCTCTTACATTAAAAGATCAGAAAAAGTACAAGTAAATTACTTAATCATGCAGCTCAAAAATTTAGAAAAACAATAACAAACCAAATTCAAGACCAGTAGACAAGAAATAATAAAAATCAAAGCATAAATTAATGAAATAACAACAAATAAAACAATACAAAGAATCACTGAATCTAAGAGCTGGTTCTTTGAGAAGATAAACAAGGTCAACAGACCCCTGGCCCAATTGAACAAAAGAAAGAAATGGCCCAAATTAACAGAATCAGAAATGAACATGAAAACATTGCAGCATATAATCAAAGAAATATAGATTATTTTAAAAGAATACTTTAAAACCCTGTGCACCATTAAGTTGGAAAACCTAAAAGAAATGGGTGAATTTCTTGCTTCATCCAAACTACCAAAGTTAAACAAAGAAGAGACCAATACCTAAATATAATCATAATAAGGAAAGATATTGGAACAGTAATAAAATACCTTCTGACAGCTGGGCAGTGGTGGCCCACACCTTTAATCCCAGCACTTGGGAGGCAGAGGCAGGTGGATTTCTGAGTTCGAAGCCAGCCTGGTCTACAGAGTGAGGTCCAGGACAGCCAGGGCTACACAGAGAAATCTTGTCTCGAAAAACAAAAACAAACAAACAAACAAACAAAAAAACCCAAAAAACAAAAAACAAAAAAACCCCACAAAACATATAAATGGACTTAAAGACAAAAATCACATAAGCATCTCAATATATGCAGAAAAAGCCATTGACAAATTCAAACATGCTTTCATAATAAAAGTCCTAGACAGAGTAGGACTGGAAGGGGTATACCTTAACATAATAAAGGACATAAATATTTATGACAAACACATTATCTAGCATTATCTTAACACATAAGCTAACATTATCTTAAATGGAGAAAAACTCAAAGCAATTACAGATATGATTATGAGATGTTCCAAAGGCCTATCTGAAGAATTTCAAAGCTTTTTCAAAGTCCTTAAAAAAAACCCCAGAGGAAGCTCAACTCCCAGGCCCTTTAACATGCCCAGGATCACAGGTGAGAAGGTCACAACATCTGCCCCAACACCAGGAGTAATTGGGACCCTTTGGGATTCAGGAATGCAGGAACCCCCACCAGGCCAGTGGCACAGGTTCCTTCTGGACTGAACCTGCACCTGGAGCAGACCTTGGGTGCACGCCTACAACACCTGGAGAGAGCCTGACTCCCAGGTGTCCCAAAACACACAGGATCACAGGATCACAGAGGAAGCTCTAAACCCAGCAGATCAGACACACTCAGGAGCACTGGAGCTCTGACACACTCAAGATCACAGCTGAGGGCTAGGAATTGAACCCAGGACCTTTGGAATAGCAGTCAGTGCTCTTAACCTCTGAGCCATCTCTCCAGCCTCAGAGAGCAACTCTTAAGATTCAATTCTCAACAGAGCTCCATAGCCAAATACCGCCTGGAAAAAACTAGCATCCCAGGACTGTGGACAAGTCCAAGAGTGGAGGACACAGGAACCTACAAGCAGCCTGGGACAGGAGCCTTCTGGTTTCCTTCTACAGCTGGGGGCCTCAGTCTGTGTTACACAGCTCCATAGCAAATAGTGCTGGGAGAAAGCTAGCAACCCAAGAGTGTGGACAAGCCTGTGAGTGCAGATAAGACTGGCACCACTGCTCAGCGTCCGGAATCCTCAGGACACAGAGACTAAGGAACAGCCTGGGAGAGGAGCCTTCCAGTTTCCGCCTGTGGTCTGTGCCAGGTGGCTCCATACTCAAATAGAGCAAAGAAAGAGCTACCCTTCCAGGAGTGTGGACATGCCTGTGATCAGGGATAAGGTCAGCACCTCTGCTCAGAGAGACCCACCCAGAACCCTCAAGACACAGGGACTGAGGAGTGGCCTTCCATTTTCCTTCTGTGGCCTGGGAGCTGTTCCCATGACACAGGGCTCCATACTCAGGGCCAGGAGAGAGCTGGTCTCCCAGGAGTGCACACACACCTTTGAGCACAGGAAGACCACCACTTCTGTTAAAATTCCTCAATAAAGAGGGACCCTTGCAGAACCATCAGGACACAGGAACCAAGGAACAGTTGGGGACAGGACCCTTCTGGTTTCTATCTGCACCCTAGATCTGACCCTGTACCACAGCTCTCTAACCTGAAATTCCTCTCAGAGAGAGCTGGTCTTCAAGGAGTATTGACACAGAGGCTTGCAGGAGGGACAAGCCACAGTCAGAGACAGCAAGACCAGCTAACACCAGAGATAAACAGACGGTGAAAGGTGAGGGCAAGAATATAGGGATCAGAAATCACTGCAACTTGGCATCATAAGAACCCAATTCTCCCATCACAGCGAGCCCTGGTTAACCAAACACATCAGAAAAGCAAGACTCAGATTTAAAATCACATCTCATAATGATGATAGAAGACTTTAAGAAGGAAATAAATAACACCCATAAAGAAATACAAGAGAATACAGGTAAACAGCTAGAAGCTTTTAAAGAGGAAATACAGGAAAACACAAATAGTCAAAAGAATGAACAAAATAATCCAAGATCTAAAGATGGAAATAGAAACAATAAAGAAATCACAAAGGGAAACAACTCTGGAGTGAGAAAACCTAGGAAAGAGATCAGGAGTCATAGATGCAAGCATCACCAACAGCGAGAGAATCTCAGGTGCAGAAGATACCATAGAAAACATTGACACAACAGTTAAAGAAAATGCAAAGTACAAAAGCTCCTAACCCAAAATATCCAGGATATGCAGGACACAACGAGAAGACCAAACATAAGGATAATAGGTATAGAAGAGAGTGAAGATTCCCAACTTAAAGGGCCAGTAAATATCTTCAACAAAATTATAGAAGAAAACTTCCCTAACCTAAAGAAAGAGATGAACATAAATATACAAGAAGCCTACAGAACTCCAAATAGACTGGACCAGAAAAGAAATTCCTCCCGACACATAATAGTCAAAACACCAAATACACAAAACAAAGAATATTAAAAGCAGTAAGGGAAAAAGGTCAAGTAACATATAAAGGCAGACCTATCAGAATTACACCAGACTTCTCACCAGAGACTATGAAAGCTAGAAGATCCTGGGCAGATCTTATACATACTCTAAGAGAACACAAGTGCCAGCCCAGGATGCTATACCCAGCAAAACTCTAAATAATCATAGATGGTGAAACCAAAATATTCTATGACAAATCCAAATTTGCACAGTATGTTTCTACAAACCCAGCCCTACAAAGAATAATACATGGAAAACGCCAACTCAAGGAGGGAAACTACACTCAAGAAAAAGCAAGAAAGTAATCTTTCAACAAACTCAAAAGAAGATAGCCATAAAAACATATAAACAACATCAAAAATAACAGGAAACAACAATCACTATTCTTTAATATCTCTTAACATCAATGGTCTCAACTCCCCAATAAAAAGACATAGACTGTCAGACTGGATCAATAAACAGGATCCAGCATTTTGCTGCATCCAGGAAACGCACCTCCATGTTAAACACAAACACTACCTCAGAGTAAAGGGTTGGAAAACAATTTTCCAGGCAAATGGCCCCAAGAAACAGGCTGGAGTAGCCGTTCTAATATTGGATAAAATCGACTTTCAACCGAAAGTCATCAAAAAAGATAAGGAAGGACACTTCATATTCATCAAAGGAAATATCTACCAAGAAGAACTCTCAATTCTGAACATCTATGCCCCGAATGCAAGAGCTCCCACTTTCATAAAAGAAACTCTACTAAATCTCAAAGCACACATTGCACCTCACACAATAATAGTGGGAGACTTCAACACCCCACTATCAACAATGGACAGATCTTGGAAACATAAACAGAGACACAGTGAAACTAAGAGATGCTATGAACCAAATGGGTTTAACAGATATCTATAGAACATTTCATCCTAAATCAAAAGAATATACCTTCTTCTCATCACCTCATGGTACCTTCTCCAAAATTGATCATATAATTGGTCACAAAACAAACCTCAACAGATATAAGAAGATTGAGATAATCCCATGCCTCCTATCAGATCACTATGGATTAAGGCTGGTCTTCAATGGGAACAACAACAATAGAAAGCCCACATAGACATGGAAGCTGAACAATGCTCTGCTCAATGAGAACTTGGTCAAGGAAGAAATAAAGAAGGAAATTAAAGACTTCCTAGAATTTAATGAAAATGAAAGTACAACTTACCCAAACCTATGGGACACAATGAAAGCAGTGTTAAGAGAAAACTCATAGCTCTGAATGCCTCCAAAAAGAAATTGGAGAGAGCATACACTAACAGCTTAACAGCACACCTGAAAGTTCTAGAACAAAAAGAAGTTACTACACCCAAGAGGAGTAGAAGGCAGGAAATAATCAAATTAAGGGCTGAGATCAACCAAGTGGAAACTAAAAGAACTATACAAAGAATCAACAAAATCAAGAGCTGGTTTTTGAGAAAATCAACAAGATAGATAAACCCTTAGCCAGACTAACTTGGGGGCAAAGAGACAGTATCCAAATTAACAAAATTAGAAATGAAAAGGGATATATAACAACAGACTCTGAGGAAATTAAAAAAAAATCATCAGATCCTACTACAAATCCTCAACAAAATTGGAAAATCTGGATGAAATAGACAATATTCTAGAGAGATACCAAATACTAAAGTTAGGTCACGATCAGATAAACCATCTAAACAGTCCTATAACCCCTACAGAAATAGAAGCAGTCATTAAAAATCTCCCAATCAAAAAAGAAAGAAAGAAAAAAGCCCAGGCGCAGATGGGTTCAGTGGGTTCAGTGCAGAATTCTATCAGAGCTTCAAAAAAGACCTAATACCAAATACTACTCAAACTATTCTACAAAATGGAAACAGAAGGAACACTACCCAATTTATTCTTTGAGGCCACAGACACACTGATACCAAAACCTCACAAAGACTCAACAAAGAAAGAAAACTTCAGACCATTTCCCTTATAAATATCGATGCAAATATACTCAATAAAATTCTCACAAACTGAATCCAAGAACACATCAAAACGATCATTCATCACAATCAAGTAGGCTTCTTTTCAGTGATGCATGGATGGTTGAATACCCTGAAATACATCAATGTAATCCACTACTTAAAAAAACTCAAAGAAAAAAACCACATGTTCATTTCATTAGATGCTGAAAAAGCATTTGATAAAAGTCAACATCCCTTCATGATAAAAGTCTTGAAAAGTTCAGGAATTCAAGGCCCATACCTAAGCATGGTAAAAGCAATATACAGCAAACCAGTAGCCAACATCAACCTAAATGGAGAGAAACTGGAAGCATTCACACTAAAATCAAGGACTAGACAAGGCTGTCCACTCTCTACCTATCTATTCAGTATAATACTTGAAGTTCTAACTAGAGCAATTAAACAATAAAAGGAGGTCAAATGGATACAAATTGGAAAGGAAGAAATCAAAATATCACTATTTGCAGATGATATGATCATATACTTAAGTGACCCGAAAAACTCCACCAGAGATCTGCTGCACCTAATAAACGACTTCAGCAATGGGGCTGGATATAAAATTAACTCGAACAAATCAGTTGCCTTCATATCCTTGAAGGATAATCAGGCTGAGAAAGAAATTAGGGAAATGACACCCTTCACAATTGTCAGATACAATATAAAGTATCTTGGTGTGATTCTAATCAAACAAGTGAAAGATCTATATAAGAACTTAAAGTCTCTGAAGAAAGAAATCAAAGAAGATCTCAGAAGATGGAAAGATCTCCCATGCTTATGGATTGGCATGATTAATATAATAAAAATGGCCATCTTGCAGAAAGCAATCTACAGATTCAATGCAATCCCCATCAAAATTCCAACTCAATTCTTCATAGACTTAGAAAGAGCAATTCTCAAATACATTTGGAATAACAAAAAACTCAGGATAGCAAAAACTATTCTCAACAATAAAAGAACTTCTGGGGGAATCAGCCTCCCTGACCTCAAGCTGTACTACAGAGCAGTAGTGATAAAAATTGCATGGTATTGGTACAGTGACAGGCCGGTAGATCAATGGAATAGACTTGAAGACCCGGAAATGAACCCACACACTTGATCCTTGAAAAAGGAGTTAAAACCATCCAGTGGAAAAAAGACAGCATTTTCAACAAATGATGCTGGCTCAACTGGAGGTCAACATGTAGAAGAATGCAAATTGATCCATTCCTATCTCCCTGTACAAAGGTTAAGTCCAAGTGGATCAAGGACTTCCACATACTACTAGATACACTGAATCTAATGGAAGAGAAAGTGGGGAAAAGTCTCGAACACATGGGCACAGAGGAAAGGTTCCTGAACAGAACACCAATGGCTTATGCTCTAAGATCAAGAATTGACAAATGGGACCTTATGAAATCGCAAAGCTTCTGTAAGGCAAAGGACACTCTCAATAGGATAAAACAGCAACCAACAGATTGGGAAAAGATCTTTACCAATCCTACATCCAATAAAGGGATAATATCCAATATATAAAAAGAACTCAAGAAGTTAGACTCCAGAGATCCAAATAACCCTATCAAAAAATGGGGAACAGTGCTAAACAGAGAATTCTCAACTGAGGAAAGTCGAATGGCCGAGAAGCACCCAAAGAAATGTTCAACATCCTTAGTCATCAGGGAAATGCAAATCAAAACAACCCTGAGATTTCACCTCACACCAGTCAGAATGACTAAGGTCAAACCTCAGGGGACAGCAGATGCTGGTGAGGATGTGGAGAAAGAGGAACACTCCTCCATTGCTGGTGGGAATGCAAGCTGGTACAACCACTCTGGAAATCAGTTTGTTGGACCCTCAGAAAAATGAATATAATACTACCTGAGGACCCAGCTATTCCACTCCTAGGCATATACCCAGAAGATGCTCCTACATGTAATAAAGACACATGTTCCACTATGTTCATAGCAGCCATATTTATAATAGCCAGAAGCTGGAAACAACCCAGATGTCCCTCCACAGTGGAATGGATACAGAAAATGTGGTACATTTACACAATGGAAGACTACTCTGCTATTAAAATCAATGACTTCATGAAATTCACAGGCAAATGGATGGAACTTGAAAATATCATCCTGAGTGAGATAACTCAGTCACAAAAGAACAAACATGGTATGTACTCACTGATAAGTGGATATTAGCCCAAAAGTTTGGAACACCCATGATTCAATTCACAGCAAATGTTAGAATGAGTGCGGGATCCCACATCAGGAGTTGGTGAAGGGACTGAAGGATCTGAGGGAGTTTGCAGCCCCTTGGGGAGGGAACAACACTGTCAACTGGTCAGCCCCCCCCCCGTGCTCTCAGAGACTGGACCACCAACCAAAGGCTTCATATGGAGGGACCCATGGTACTGGTCACATATGTGGCATAGGAGGGCCTTGTTGGCTATCTGTGGGATGAGAGGCCTTTGTGTCTGAGAGTGTTAGATGCTCCAGTATAGGGGAATGCCAGGGAGGGATATGGGGAGTGGGGGAATACCCTCATAGAGGCAAGGAGAGGGGGAATGGCATATGGGGTTTCCAAAGGCAAGACCTGGAAAGGGGAAAATATTTGAAATGTAAATAAAGTATTAAAAAATCACAGTTGAGGCCACAACACCCAGAAGAACTGGGATCCCTGCAGAAACCAGGGAAACACAGACCCTCACCTAGCCAGATGCACAGGTTCCTTCCAGCTTGCACCTGTGCCCAGAGCAAATGCAGGGCTCTGGCTCCCCACCCACCCCTGCAACACCCAGAGAAAATTTGACTCCCAGGAGCTCTGACACACCCAGGATCTCAGGATTCTAGCATTCCAGAATCACAGGATTACAAAAACAGCTTGTCTCTGGGGAGTTCTGACACAACCAGGATCACAGGAGGGACTGGCTCCAGTCAGAGACAGCAAGGGCAGGTAGCATTAGAGATAAGCAGATGGTAGGAGGCAAGTGTAAGAACATAAGCAACAGAAACCAAACCTAGTTGGCATTATCACAACCTAGTTCTCTAAATACAGTAAGGCCTGGATACACCATCACACTGGAAAAGCAAGATTCAGATTTAAAATCACATTTCATGATGATAGAGGACTTTAAAAAGGTCATAAATAATTCCTTTAAAGAAATACAGGAGACAGTGCTTGCCTCTCCCATGTTACTGCTTCCTTAAATGTCCATGCCTGACCACCAGGAATCCTGCTAGAGATCCCAACTTTGTAATCATGTGATTGGTCTGAGTTATTGTTTCTGTCACCTGATGTCCCAGCTAGTGTCTGGAGCCCTCGAAACTCCAGTGTAATCTCTAGGGTGCCCATCATCAAGACTCCCCAGTGGTTTATACTCGAAAATACCCCCTCAAAGGAATACAGGAGAACACAGGTAAACAGGTAGAAGAACTTAAAGAGAAAATACAAAAATCCCTTAAAGAATTACAGGAAAACACGACCAAACAGGTGAAGGAAATGAACAAAATCATCCAAGATCTAAAAATGGAAATAAAAACATTAAAAAAAAAATCACAAAGCAAACAACCCTGGAGATATAAAACCTAGGAAAGAGATCTGGAGGAATAGATGCAAGCATCACCAACAGAATACAAGAGATAGAAAAGAGAATCTCATGTGCAGAAGATGTCATAGAAAACATTGACACAAGAGTCAAAGAAAATGCAAAATGCAAAAACTCCTAACCCAAAACATCCAGAAAATTCAAGATTCAGTGAGAAGACCAAATCTAAGGATAATAGGTATAGAAGAGAGTGAAGATTCCCAACTTAAAGGGCCAGTAAATATCTTCAACAAAATTATAGAAGAAAATTCCCCTAACCTAAAGAAAGAGATGAACATAAACATTCAAGAAGCCTACAGAACTCCAAATAGACTGGACCAGAAAAGAAATTCCTCCCTTCACATAATAATCAAAACACCTAATGCACTAAACAAAGAAAGAATATTAAAAGCACTAAGGGAAAAAGGTCACGTAACATATGAAGGCAGACGTATCAGAATTACACCAGACTTCTCACCAGAGACTATGAAAGCTAGAAGATCCTGGACAGATCTCACACAGACACTAAGAGAACACAAATGCCAGCCCAGGCTGCTATACCCAGAAAAACTCTTAATTACCATAGATGGTGAAACCAAGATATTGGCTGCATATGTTGCAGAGGAGGGCCTTGTTGGCCATCAGGGAAAGGAGAGGCCCTTGGGCCTGAAGGTGTTCGATGCCCCAGTGCAGGGGAATGCCAGGGAAGGAAGATGGGAGTGGGTGGGTGGGTGGGGGTGCACTCTCACAGAGGCAGGGGGAGAGATGATGGGATAGGGGATTTCCAAAGAGGAGACATGGAAAATAATTTTTTGAAAATAAAAGAATTAAAAAAAAAGACAAAACCAAATTTACACAATATCTTTCCACAAATCCAGCCCTACAAAGAATAGATAATAGATGGAAAACTCCAACACAAGGAGGGAAACTACAACCTAGAAAAAGCAAGAAAATAATCTTTCAATGAACCCGTGAGAAGATAGCCACACAAACATAATTCCACCACTAACAACAAAAATAACTGAAAGTAACAACAATCACTTTTTCTTAATATCTCTTAACATCAATAAACTCAATTCCCCAATAAAAAGACACAGACTAACAGACTCGATATGTAAACAGGAAGCAGCATTTTGCTGCATACAGAAAATGTAGCTCAGTGACAAAGACAGACACTACCTCAGAGTAAAAGGCTGGAAAAATTTTTTCCAAGCAAATGGTGCCAAGAAACTAGCTGGAGTAGACATTCTAATATCAAATAAAATCGACTTTCAACTAAAGTTATCAAAAAAGATAAGGAAGGACAATTCATAATTGTCAAAGGAAAAATCTACCAAGAAGAACTCTCAATTCTGAACATCTATGCTCCAAATGTAAGGGCACCCACATTCATAAAAGAAACTTTACTAAAGCTCAAAGCACACTGCACCTCACACAATAATAGTGGGAGATTCAACACCTCACTCTCATCAATGGACAGATCTTGGAAACACAAACTAAACAGAGACACAGTGAAACTAACAGAAGTTATGGACCAAATGGATTTAACAGATATCTATAGAACATTTCATCCTAAAACAAAAGAATATACCTTCTTCCCAGCACCTCATGGTACCTTCTCCAATACTGACCATATAATTGGTCACAAAACAGGCCTCAACAGATACAGGAAGATTAAAATAATCCCATGCATCCTATCAGATCACCATGGACTAAGGATGGTCTTCCAAAGCAATAAACACAACAGAAAGCCCACATACAGATGGAAGTTGAACATTCTACTCAATTATCAAGGAAGAAACAAAGAAATTAAAGACTTTTTAGAATTTAATGAAAATGAAGGCACAACATACAAAAACTTATGGGACACAATGAAAGCAGTGCTAAGAGGAAAACTCATAGCTCTGAGTGCCTCAAAAAAAAAAAAAAGAAAAAAAAAGAAAAAAAAACCTGGAGAGAGCATACACTAGCAGCTTGACAGCACAACTGAAAAAGAAGCAAATACACCCAAGAGGAGTAGAAGGCAGGAAATAATCAAATCAAGGGCTGAAATCAACCAAGTGGAAACTAAAAGAACTATACAAAGAATCAACAAAAACAAGTGTTGGTTCTTTGAGAAAATCAACAAGATAGATAAACCCTTAGCCAACTAACCAGAAGGCACAGAGACCGTATCCACATTAACAAAAGCAGAAATGAAAAAGGAGACGTAATAACAGAAACCATGGAAATTAAAAAAAAATCAGAAGATAGCCACACAAACATAAAAATAACATAAAAAATAACAGGGAAAAACAACCACTATTCCTTAATATCTCTTAACATCAATTGACTCAATTCCCCAATAAAAAGACATAGTCTAACAGACTGGATAAGTCTGTGGCTCCAGGTTGAGAGCACTATAGATAGATGGTATAACATGTTGGCTGCTCTAGGCAGAGAGCATAGCAAGTAAAATCTACCTGCTTCCTGTAGACAGATATTAGTGAAAGTTTGAATTAATTGCTTTAAAGATGGCATAAAGATAAATTGCTCTAAGAAGCCTTATAAAATACTCATATTCTTTCTAACGTGGGTTCCAAGGAATTTTGTGTTAAAATCCTGATTTGACAAGCTGCCTGCTCATAAACAGGTATATAGAGAGATGTGAATCAATTGTTTTAAAGATGGTATAATAAGGTCTGCAGGATAACTAACTCATATTCTTTGAACGTGTGCTCCACAGGAATTTTGGGTGAATTATCCTGACATAACAGATTAAGAAAAAGGCCTGAGAATAGGTTTTTACAATAAGCAAAAGGTTTTTTTAGGATAGCAGGGAGATTGTATGAAAACAATTGTTTTAGGGAAGAGTTGAAGTCCTGAAGGATAATTCATATTCTTTGAATGTGGACTCCACAGGAATTTTGGGTTAAGTTCCTGGCATAGCAAAATAGAAAAAGCCTAAGAATATGTACATACAGTATTTCAGTTTACTTCATTTGTTTTAATTTTCAAAGTGGGTGTGATTTTGAGTTTTGTGGTTATATTATTCCTTTGGGAGAGAGGTCAATATAAAGATTTTTCTGGTTACTGGCCCAAGGATATGCTGATTTTGGAGAAAGGTTTTGTCTTTGTGTTTTTAGATTAGGTGTTTAGTGTCTATACACCTTCCAGAGTTATATGGATCAGACATGACAAAGGGAGACCCCCCAGAGGACTAGATTCCAGAGAATCAAACAAAAAGATATCTTGATGATACTAAAATTTTGTTTTGAGATTTGTGTATTACAGAATATTCAGCCTTGGTGAGTCTCATCATCAGATATGCTGAACTGACCTGCTTTGAACTCCTGATGTCTTGGACTTTCAGCTGGAATCAGTCAGGACACAGACATCAGAGACTAAAACAATTGTTGATGTGGCCTTCTTAAGGCCAACAAACTCCCCCATTTTCCCTACCCTCTCCCCTTCAAAGATATCTCAATGCTCATATTCAGCTTGAAAATTTATGAAGAGTCATCTCCCCAGTTCTCTAGACTTGGGGGTCTAGTGGTGGTTATTTTAGTTGTCTTTTTGAGGAATGGTGAAACGGTCATAATTTGACCAGGGAGGAAATAGCTAGAATTGATTGTGTAACCATAATCTCATTTGGTAGAAATCTTTACTGTAGTTACTAAGTTGAAGTCATAATTTTTTATTTTGGTACAGAATTTATTTTGATACAGAATCAAGGTTATCATTGGTATAAACATTTTCTATTGATACAAAAAATTTTAAAGTACAAGGCTTGGACCCAGTCCTTCTATAATGTCATTACAAACTGATCTGAGATGTTTAAGCCTGTGAGTTAAGGGCCAAATAGTAAATTCAGAGTTCTAAGTTAATTGTTACGGTGTTTTCAGATAATTTAATTAAAAATAGCTGAGAGTAGTTAATGGACAACAGTCCAGATTAATTTACATAGATAACTGGTTTTCAAAAATGTCAGAAATCCACAGAATTTGACATTTAATGTTATTAATGTTATTTATTCACTTGTTGTTGAGACAAATCTGCTCCTAACAGCTCCCCATTCATAGATTCAAAGAAGAAATTGAGCATCTCTACCTCCAGGTGAGGTGGTACATTGTAGCTAGGTGGCCACTGGGCAGAAATTTCTTAACTCTCCTACAGGCATGTACCATTCTTGAGAGGACACAAGTTACAGGTTAGGACAGCTTAGTTATGCCAAGACAGAATAAGCTAGTCCTTAATAATTTCTTTTTTTCAAGGTCTGTCAGATTATCCTGGGCCAGAAGGCTGAAGACTGATGCTCCAACTTCCTGACTGACTGGAGCTGTATGGGTAGGCAACTGTCTCTACAACTTGTCTCAGTTCTGGAAGATGAGTTAGGCTTCCTATATTTTCAGATAATGTTGATCACTCTCAGATGTCTGATGGGGTTGAAAGACTTATACTCTCATAGCCAACCCAGGCTGTTTAACATTGAGAAAATATATTTGAGAAGATAGTTCTCAGATATTATATAAACTAAACCAGGATATAACATATGGATTTATAAGTCTTTTAAGTTAGGATAGATGACAAAGTGTTCTATTTAATTGTCAAAGATGATGGACTGAATGTTAAGTGTATCTACTTTATAAATTACAAAATGGTAAAAATAAATAAATAAAAATAAAAAATAAATAAAAATAAAAGCCCAAAGTTCAATTAAAACTTTTCTAATAAACAAGAAGACAAGAATGAGCTAACAATCATTACAAAGCAAACCCTTTTACATTTGTGTTCAGATTTGAGGATGAATGGCTGGCTGGCACTCCTCAATTACTTTTCCCGTAATGATCATCTCTGTTGGAGTTTGTCAGAAAGGCTTGTGCAGTCTCAATGTAGCATGCAAGCCCTTCAGCTGTCCTTTTTAGTTTCATGAGAGCTTGTTAGACTGGAATTTAGTGTATTTTTGTATTCATTTGTGTTTATTATTATTGTGATTCTTTTCAAGTTATTTTTATAACAGGAATCCATGATTCTTACCAATTACCATAAACCAATTTGGTTTAGATATTTAAATAATTTAACTCCTTTGAAGTACCATTTTATTTGAAAAGCCAACAAGTAGTAAAGATGAAAGTATTCTCCTGAATGTTGCGTAATGTGGCCACTAACTGGATCCTAAAAGAAAACTGAAGTCCCTGAAATTTGACACAATCAAAAAAATTAAGCAGGAAAAGCAGGTAGCTTAACACATGCATACTGAGTGTTAATGAAAAGTCAGAATGGACCTTTCAGACTCCACATCTGTTTGCAGTAGTATGGAATTTTGTATTTTGGAGCCTACTTTGTTAATTAACACAAAAGAGCATAACCTCAGTAGGGGCTTGACATGTACCTCACAGGAAAACATCATAGAGTGATTAAAACAAGAAACAGGGCACTTCTTACCATTTAGTTTAAACACTGCATAATGTAGTAGCCACTTGCCATTGGTGGCTATTGAACATGTGGGATGACCCTAGTGTGCATTTAGAAATAACATACATCCTGGCTTTTAAAGATTAGGCATGGAAACCTGTCTCAATATTTATATTACATGTAGGTATGATGCTGTTTCTGATAGATTGTGTTCAAGGTTAAGACATTAAGTTAATTTCACTTATTTCGGAGCTGCTCACGTGTGGGAAAAAGCCAGCAAGAGGAGGGCTCCAGAAGAAGGGACTGAGGAACAACCTGGAGGTAAGAGCCTGCCAGTTTCCACCTGTGGCGGGACACCTCTGCCTGGGCCACAAGGGCTCCATAACCAAACAGTGCTGGGAGAAAGTGAGCCACCCACATGTGGAAAAGCCAGCAAGAGGAGAGCTCCAGATGCAGGGACTGAGGAACAGCTGGGAGGTAGGAGACTTCTGGTTTACATCTGTGGTAGGAGTCCTCTGCCTGGGCCACTAGGGCTCAATAACCAAATAGCACTCGGAGAAAGCTAGCCTCCCAGGAGTGGAAACAAGACTGACTGATCAGAGTGTCCCACCTGGAATTCCCAGGTCACAGGGACTGAGGAACAGGGATCTAGTTTCTTTTGATGGCTGGAGAGCAGATCCAGTGACACAGGGCTCCATACTCAAATAGAGCCAGGAGAGAGCTGGTAGACCAGGAGTGACAACACACCTTTAAGCACAGGCAAGACCACCACTTCTTTTCAAATTCACTGGACCAAGAGGAACCCTAGCAGAGCCATCAGGACACAGGAAACAAGGATCAGCTGGGAATTAGAACCTTCCTGATTCTGTCTACATCCCAGAGTTGACCCTGCACCACAACTGTCCAAACACAAATTCCTCTCAGAGAGAACTGGTCTCCAAGGAGTATTGACACCTAGGTTTGTAGGAAAGACAAGCCACAGTCAGACAGAGTAAGACTAGATAACACCAGAGATAACCAGATGGTGAAAGGCAAGGGCAAGAACATAAGCAACAGAAACCAAGACTACTTGGCTTCATCAAAACCCAGCTCTCCCACCACAGCCAGTCCTGGATACCCCAACACACCAGAAAAGGAACACTCAGACTTAAAATCACATCTCAAGAGGATGATAGAAGATTTTAAGAAGGAAATAAATAACTCCCTTAAAGAAATACAAGAGGACACAGGTAAACAACTGGAAACCCTTAAAGAGGACAAACAAAAATCCCTTAAAGAATTACAGGAAAACACAATCAAACAGGCAGAATTACAGGAAAACACAATCAAACAAATGAATAAAACCATAGAGGAATTAAAAAACAAATAGAAACAAAAAAAATCACAAAGGGAGACAACCCTGGAGTTAGAGAACATAGGAAAGAAATAAGGAGTCAAAGATGCAAGCATCACCAACAGAATACAAGAGATAGAAGAGGGAATCTCAGGTGCAGAAGATACCATAGAAAACATGGACACAACAGTCAAAGAAAACACAAAATCCAAAAAGCTCCTAACCCAAAACATCCAAGATATCCAGGATACAATGAGAAGACAGAACCTGAGGATAATAGGTATAGAAGACAGTGAAGATTCCCAAATTAAAGGACCAGTAAATATCTTCAACAAAATTATAGAAGAAAACTTCCCTAACCTATAGAAAGAGATGAACATAAATATACAAGAAGCCTGCAGAACACCAAATAGACTGGACCAGAAAAAAAATTCCTCCTGTCACATTATAGTCAAAACACCAAATACACAAAATAAGGAAAGAATATTAAAAGCAGTAAGGGAAAAGGGGCAAGTAACATATAAAGGCAGACCTATCAGAATTACACCAGACTTTTCACCAGAGACTATGAAAGCTACAAGATCCTGCGCAGATCTCATACAGACTCTAAGAGAACACAAATGCCAGCCCAGGCTGCTATACCCAGCAAAACTCTCAATAATCATACATGGTGAAACCAAAATATTCTATGACAAATCCAAATTTGCACAGTATGTTTCCACAAACCCACCCTTACAAAGAATAATACATGGAAACCGCCAACTCAAGGAGAGAAACTACACCCAAGAATAGGCAAGAAAGTAATCTTTCAACAAACTCAAAAGAAGATAGCCACACAAAAACATCTAAAAGAACAAGAAAAAAATCACCATTCTTTAATATCTCTTAACATCAATGGACTCAATTCCCCAATAAAAAGACATAGATTGACAAACTGGATCCATAAACAGGAATCAGAATTTTGCTGCGTCCAGGAAATGCACCTCCATGTTAAAGACAAACACTACCTCAGAGTAAAGGGCTGGAAAACAATTATCCAGGCAAATGGCCCCAAGAAACAAGCTGGAGTAGCCATCTTAATATCGGATAAAATTGACTTTCAACCAAAAGTCATCAAGAAAGATAAGGAAGGACACTTCATATTCATCAAAGGAAATATCTACCAAGAAGAACTCTCAATTCTGAACATCTATGCCTCGAATGCAAGAGCTCCCACATTCATAAAAGAAGCTCTACTAAAGCTCAAAGCACACATGGCACCTCACACAACAATAGTGGGAGACTTCAACACCGTACTATCAACAATGGACAAATCTTGTAAACATCAACTAAACCGAGACACAGTGAAACTAACTGATGCTATGAACCAAATGGGTTTAACAGATATCTATAGAACATTTCATCCTACATCAAAAGAATATAACTTCTTCTCAGCACCTCATGGTACCTTCTTCAAAATTGATCATATAATTGGTCACAAAACAAACCTCAACAGATATAAGAAGATTGAAATAATTCCATGCCTCCTATCAGATCACTACAGAATAAGGCTGGTCTTCAATGGCAACAACAACAACAACAACAGAAAGCCCACATACACATAAAAGCTGAACAATGCTCTGCTCAATGGGAACTTGGTCAAGGAAGAAACAAAGAAAGAAATTAAAGACTTCCTAGAATTTAATGAAAATGAAAGTACAACATACCCAAACCTATGGGACACAATGAAAGCAGTGTTAAGAGAAAACTCACAGCTCTGAATGCCTCCAAAAAGAAACTGGAGAGAGCATACACTAACAGCTTAACAGCACACCTGAAAGTTCTAGAACAAGAAGAAGCTAATACACACAAGAGGAGTGGAAGGCAGGAAATAATCAAATTAAGGGCTGAAATCAACCAAGTAGAAAGTAAAAGAATTAGGCAAAGAATCAACAAAACCAGGAGCTGGTTCTTTGAGAAAATCAACAAGATAGATAAACTCTTAGCCAGACTAACCAGAGGGCACAGAGACAGTATGCAAATTAACAAAATTAGAAATGAAAAGGGAGATAAAACAACAGATTCGGAGGAAATTCAAAAAATCATCAGATCCTACTACCAAAGCCTATATGCAACAAAATTGGAAAATCTGGAGGAAATGGACAAGTCTCTAGACAGATACCAATTACCAAAGTTAAATTAGGATCAGATCAACCATCTAAACAGTCCCATAACCCCTAAAGAAATAGAAGCAGTCATTAAAAGTCTCCCAACCAAAAAAAGCCCAGGAGCAGATGGGTTCAGTGCAGAATTCTATCAGACCTTCGAAGAAGACCTAATACCAATACTCTTCGATCTGTTCCACAAAATAGAAACAGACAGAATACTACCCAATTCACTCTATGAGGCCACTGTTACACTGATACCAAAACCCCACAAAGACCCAACAAAGAAAGAAAACTTCAGACCAATTTTCCTTATGAATATCGATGCAAAAATACTCAATAAAATTCTTGCAAACTGAATCCAAGAACACATCAAAACGATCATTCACCATGATCAAGTAGGCTTCATCTCAGGGATGCAGGGATGGTTCAATACGCAGAAATCCATCAATGTAATCCACTACATAAACAAACTCAAAGGAAAAAAATGACATGGTCATTTTGCTAGATGCTGAAAAACATTTGACAAAGTTCAACATCCCTTCATGATAAAAGTCTTGCAAAGATCAGGAATTCAAGGAGCATACCTAAACATAGTAAAAGCAATATACAGCAAACAAGTAGTCAACATCAAACTACATGGAGAGAAACTCGAAGCAATCCCACCAAAATCAGGGACTAGGCATGGCTGCCCTCTCTCTCCCTATCTATTCAATATAGTACTTGAAGTTCTAGCTAGAGCAATCAGACAACAAAAGGAGGTCAAAGGGATACAAATTGGAAAGGAAGAAATCAAAATACCACTATTTGCAGAAGATATGATGGTATACTTAAGTGACCCGAAAAACTCCACCAGAGAACTGCTACAGCTGATAAACAACTTCAGCAAAGTGGCTGGATACAAAATTAACTCAAGCAAATCAGTAGCCTTCCTATACTCGAAGGATAAACAGGCTGAGAAAGAAATTAGGGAAATGACACCCTTCACAATTGTAACAAACAAAATAAAGTATCTTGGTGAGACTCAAACCAAACAAGTGAAAGATCTGTATGACAAGAACTTCAAGTCTCTGAAGAAAGAAATGGAAGAAGACCTCAGAAGATGGAAAGATCTCCCATGCTCATGGATTGGCAGGATTACTATAGTTAAAGTGGCCATCCTGCCAAAAGCAATCTACAGATTCAATGCAATCCCCATCAAAATACCAACTCAATTCTTCATAGACTTTGAAAGAGCAATCCTCAAATTCATATGGAATAACAAAAAACTCAGGATAGCTAAAACTATTCTCAACAATAAAAGGTCTTCTGGAGGAATTAGCCTCCCTGACTTCAAGCTGTACTACAGAGCAGTAGTGATAAAACCTGCATGGTATTGGTACAGTGACAGGCAGGTAGATCAATGGAATAGAATTGAAGACCCAGAAATGAACCCACACACTTATGGTCACTTGATCTTTGACAAAGGAACTAAAACCATACAGTGAAAAAAAGACAACATCTTCAACAAATGGTGCTGGATCAACTGGCGGTCTCCATGTAGAAGATTGCAAATTGATCCATTCCTATCTCCCTGTACAAAGCTCAAGTCCACGTGGATCAAGGACATCCACATAAAACCAGATACACTGAATCTAATAGAGGAGAAAGTGTGGAAGAGTCTGGAACACATGGGCACCGGGAAAAGTTCCTGAACGAAACACCAATGTCTTGTGCTCTAAGATCAAGAATTGACAAATGGGACCTCATAAAATTACAAAGCTTCTGTAAGGCAAAGGACACTGTAAATAGGACAAAATGGCAACCTACAGATTGGGAAAAGATCTTTACCAATCCTATGTCTGATAGAGGGCTAATATCCAATGTATACAAAGAACTAAAGAAGCTAGACTCCAGAGATCAAAATAACCCTATCAAAAAATGGGGAAGAGAGCTAAACAGAGAATTCTCAACTGAGGAAACTCGAATGTCCGAGAAGCACCTAGAGAAATGTTCACCATCCTTATGAGGATGTGGAGAAAGAGGAACACTCCTCCATTGCTGGTGGGAATGCAAGCTGATACAACCTCTCTGGAAATCAGTTTGGCAGACCCTCAGAAAAATGAACATAATACTACCTGAGGACCCAGCTATTCCACTCCTGGGCATATACCCAGAAGATGCTCCTACATGTAATAAAGACACATGCTCCACTATGTTCATAGCAGCCATATTTATAATAGCCAGAAACTGGAAACAACCCAGATGTCCCTCATCAGAGGAATGGATACAGAAAATGTGGTACATTTACACAATAGAACACTACTTATCTATTAAAAACAATGACTTCATGAAATTCGCAGACAAATGGATAGAACTTGAAAATATCATCCTGAGTGAGGTAACACAGTCACAAAAGAATGAACATGGTATGTGCTCACTGATAAGTGGTTATTAGCCCAAAAGTTCGAAATACCCAAGAGTCACATTACAGTGACCATAGTGCTGAGTGTGAGGTCCCAGAGGGAGGACTTAGAGAAGGGACTGAAGGAGCTGAGGGAGTTTGCATCCCCAGGGAGACAGCAAAAGTAGCAACTGGCCTGACCCGCTGATGCTCCTGGAGACTGATCCACCAACCAAAGAATACACATGGAGGGACCCATGGTGCTGGCCACATATGCAGCAGAGGAGGGTCTTGTTAGACATTAGGGGAAGGAGGGGCCCTTCAGCCTGAGGGTATTAGATCCCCCAGTATAGAATGCCAAGGAGGGAAGATGAGAGTGGGTGCGTGGGAGAATACCTCCATATTGACAGGGGGAGGGGGGAGGAAATGAGGAGGTTCCAAAGGGGATATCTGGTAACAGGGAAACATTTTAAATGTAAATAATGTATGAAAAATAAAAATGTTTTTTTAAAAAATCAGTTATTTCTTATGGCTGCTAATTTCGCTAGCAGAAAAAAAAGGTAATTGTGTTACTTATTTAAAAAGCTTGAATATATTTAATAATTGTTATTTGTCAACAACAAAAAGAAAACTTGAACTTGAATTATCTCATCATCACAAATTACTTAAATCCAAAAATTATTTGGCAGAACTTTATTCTGAACCAGACAAGGGGTTTAGAAATTGTTAAGACAACACAAAATGGTAAAAAAAAAGAAAAAGAAAAAGAGTTTTCCAAAAGAGTTATTCCAAGTAGGGTTCAAGAAAGTTTACTGGTGGCTCACTCTTGGAATATTTTGTATTTTATAGCCAAATCAATTAGACTTCCAAGGATATTGGACAGGTGAAGCTATTCTATGAACAGTAGACATATATATTGAATAAAATACCACATGGGTTTTGATCTTCCCTTGCCCATATTAGGGGCTTACGTATGCTATTAAACAGAACTAAACTAATATTTAAATGAATGTTCAATTCTGCTGTTTTGTCAGGCACAACCAACAAATAAATACAGAGAAGAAATTACATATGGTGAAGGGAACAGCAGTTAGTTGACTGGTATCTTGAGTGGTGGATGACAACTGTGCCTATTTCCAACATTTTCCAATTTTTGTGTTCCTTTTTATGAGTCTTCAGATTACTATGACTTGTTATCACAGCTTTGCTCATAACAGAAATGGTTACTTCTTTAAGTCAGGTCATATCATAGTGAACTATGATCCTTAATTGCTGCTATGACCTGAGAAAAAACCATAAGCAATTACATTCAAATACTGCTGAACTATTTTTATTATCTGAACTTTGAATTATTTTACTTTAGGTGAGTTCATTTCATGAAAAATCTCCTTAAAGAGCACCTTTTAGTTTCTCAGTATACCCTCCTATGAGCTATCACAGTAGCCTGTCTGGTACAGGGTCTCTTCTCAGAACTTTTAAACAGTCATGTCACAATCATCCTTTGTACATTAAGTAATTGCATCATAGAATAACAAAAAAATACAAAGAACATGTAAAAAAAATCATCCAATTAATTGGATTGCCACTTTTGGAATCTAGATTGAGACCAAACAAGTCATTATGATGGTGACAGAATTATTGGTGTCTAGAGTTTTGATCAATTTTCAAAACTGGGAAGTTGACCCAAAAGCTGCTATGTGTGTTAAATTTAATTAAATTCGGCCTAAAGTTGTCTATATATGTACCAAACTCTAACTTGATATGTGAAAAAACTGCAACGTATTTATGAATACAAAAGTCCTCCCTAATCCAGTCTTTCCACAGTTTCAGTCACTGCTATCCAAAAATATTACACTTAAAACTCTAAGAATGAGCAATTTGTAAGTTTTAAGTAGTTTTAATTCTTTATATTGTTTTAATTGTTCTATTTTATTGATATACTTGATTAATATTAATTATCTATTTGATGGATTGAGAGGTGCTTAGAAGCTAGTAAAGCACAACTCTGGAATTGTCTGTGAGATTATTTTCATAGACAGTTATATCATGAAAATACTGACCTAATTAATGGCTTCAAGGATTCAAAATTTAAAGGCAATGTTAAATTGGGAAATCAAGTAATTGTGTAAAATGGTGCCTAGTTGGAGAAAGTTGGTCACTGAGGTTGTTGCTTTAAAGGATAAATCTTGACCCCAGTTTGGTCTCTCTCTTTCTCTCCTTCTTGGCCATTATAAGTGTGTGGCCCCTGCTGTATGCTCCCATTTCCAAAATACTCTGCTTTGTTTCAGGCCCAAAACACTGGATCCAGGCAACGATGTACTGAAACCTTACAAACTATGGGTCAAAAATAAATCTTTTCTTTTTAAAGCTCTTCCCCTCAGGTTGCTGTTACAGTGGTGACAAATGAGATTAATATGTATAGTTTTGAAAATACATAGGAACTATAAATGGTATCTGTCATCCACTGAGGGTCTTGGAATGCATCTTTTAGAGATAAAGGGAGACAACTGTGGTAATTTCACTCTTGTCATACTAGCTGAGGTTCAGTCAACTATAGGCTTCAAACTGCCCAGAAAATGCCTAAACAACATGAATCTCAAGCTCTAACCAAACATGCTAATTCTGTACGTCACTTTCATGTTTTACTGATTGCCCGTGTGGTAGGGGAGCTCTCTGAACATTTACTCATACTCAGGACTGCAGATTCACGAATTGTTCTTTAATCAAATAAACTCTTCTAAATTTATCTAATCCTTTTATTTTAATAATTTTAAAGATCTTTTTGGCTAATACAAATTCAATCAGAATATACAGCCTAAACTTTTTAAGAACTCTTAAGGTTTGAGTAGAATTAAAAAGATAATTGAAATTTCAATACAATGCTAATAAAGCTAAGTTGTCAAGACAGTAATAATACTAGTCACAAACAATGATTCTCATACATCATTCAGTACAGTAGTCCAGAAGAGGGTGGTAATTTGGCCTAGATCAGGAGTTGGTGAATTATAACCCATAGGCCAAATCTTGCCTCCTGTTTCTGTAAATAAACTTTTACTAGAACACCTCCATATACATTCACTTATGCATTTTCTGTGCTCTCTGGCTATTTCTGATCTATACAGGTAGAATTTAGTTGTAGACAGATTGTATATATTTAAAAATAGCTGAAAATATTTACTATATGACTCTTTACAGAAAAATAAATCCCATCCTTGGCTTAGACTATAAGCAGTAAAGGAGAAGATAAATGAATATGCATATTATATTTTGAAAGTTGAACACAAACAAGCTTAGTATATTCTAGGAACAGAAGAAAAATATAACAGTGAGATTTTTTCCATTTAATATCCTAACACATTGTTCCTAAGTTGTTTGTTTGTCTGTATGTCTTTTTTTTAGACAGATTTTTATTATATAGAAGTGACTAGCCTCAAACTCATGATGCTTGTGACTGGGCCTTCTTAGTGCTGAGATTACAGGCATGTGAAATCATGCCCAGCTGTTCCTAGGTTTTAATCCATCCATCTACTCACTCATTCCTAAAAAACACTCTGTGTCATACACTATATGAGTTTTACACACACACACACACACACACACACACACACACATATTAAGGAAGCCAACAAAGGAAATTATCTCAATGCTTTTTTAAAAATTTTTTTTCTTCTTTTCTTTTCTTTCTTTCTTTTTTGAGACACAGTCCCTCTATGTTCCCCTGGCTGTTCTAGAACTTGGTATGTAGACCAGGTTGGCCTTGAACTCACAAAGATTCTCCTACTTCTACCTTCCAAGTGCTAGGATTAATGGCGTGTATCACCACACCTAGCTTCAATGTTTAATTTCTAACAGTATGTACTGAGTAAAACTGAGGAATAAATAGTACAAAGAAGAGAAAATAAACTTTTATCCTATCATCCATTTATTAATCAAGTTGTACCTGGACTCTCTTTCCTAGTTGTTCATACTTTCTCTTTTTCAGTAATAGCTAATACTGACACTACATGACAAGCATGTCTTTACATGCATGATCTCTTTTAATCATTATAGTCTTGTGAGATAGATGCTATTATTACATCCATGTGTGAAATAGGAAATTGAAGCTCAGAGAAACAAAGCCTATTGACCAAAATTGTAGGTGTGCTCCACAAAATATCATTCAAGGCATCTACTTTTCCTCCCTTCTTCACTCTGTGCCTGGGCAGCATCACATACCAAAGGCACCCACTATCACCACTGCTAAAGCATAGGTTTACAATAGTAATAGTTGAATCCAGTGTACTATTTTCTTGAAGCTCTAAGTGTGGTTTATTATATAAATGAATGTCAAGTATCTAGAGCCAATGAACATATTTTGTTGAAAGAACTCTTTTTAGGTTTTTATTGTAGTTTCCATTGTATATTATTTACTTAGGTTTTAATCTCAGCTTGGAAACTTAACTTCCTTATGATCTTGTTGAGATTGTTTAACCTATCTGTGCCTTAGTTGTCATACCCATAAAGTACAAATAATATAATCTGTCTTAAATGTTTATTATAAAACAGATCAATATTTGGCAAAGAGTATAAGTTTCATATATGTTCTTTGCTATATAATGGAGAACTTCTCTGAATTAAATGAACTTTATCAACTTCTTGCCTTTTCTTGAAGACTTTATATTTATCAATTTCATCTTATTTTTACTGATCTTGTCACTATTGTCATGCTCCTTCATATTACTAGACAATGGATTATGCTTTCCTTCTCTCTATAATGTTCTTTTTCCTATCTTTCTGGACACCATTGATTTTTATTCTTTAAGCATAAAATTATAAGGGTATGAACTATGTGCTGGCTTTGATCATCAGTTTATACTCAGAAATCTCTGCAAAGCTTGACATATAGTAGACTCCATATTTGTTGCATGAATGAATACTAGCTAGATTAAATCTAGATTTTTCATCTTATTTAGTTATTCTTCTTAGCATTAATTCACACTTTGGGTATAATCTTAAATATGTATATTCAGTGGTCTTAGGCAATTATTAACAAATATTCGTTAAAGAATACATCCTATGCTTGGTAATCAGATTTGAAAAGTAAAAACTTTCTGCTTTCAAAAGGTTGCTTGCTTGCTGCACAGAAGATAGAAGCAGAAAGAGAAATTAGAATCCAGAATAAGTGGTATATAAGGCATATGGAATCAATGGAAAAAGAATATAAATTTATATAGAAATGACTGAGGAACCACAGAGGAATACCAAAATTCAGTTTTTAAAAAATACTATAATTTTTCCAAATGAACAACTGTAGATAGGGAGAATTCCAGCATAAAACGATAGAGGAATATTAAAAAGCTTCCATCATAATGAAAGCTTTTTCTTCTTTTGTTAATGTTGAATCCAAAAAAAGCATTTCCTTTTGTACCTTTATGACAGACTATTTCATGCTCCACCTTTTGGTTTTTCTAGTATGCATTATTATTAAATTTCATTCGCACAAAATGTTCATTTCTTGTGGTTTATTCCCCCTTTAAAGCCTACTACATTAGCACTGTAGTTGGGCCTTTGATTCAAAATGCTTATCCAAATCTGTGGAAATCCAGTAGTGAGGGATATGTGACATGTGGAAGGATAGTGGAAGAATTTTAGTTCTTATGAAACCTCAATAAGCTACCATTAATAAAAGCATAGGCAAGAGATTATAGAAGAACACAGACAAAGGCAGGCAACTCGAGTTTTACAGGATGTAACATCCTGGACCCGTCTTTCTCTTGGTATACCTCCAAATTTGTTCAATGAAGACTACCTACTGTAGTACTTGGTTGCTCTTTCTGGATCCCAGCCTTTAAACGCGCCCTGAGAGGATTCCACTCAGCAAGGCCGGAAGAAGCGGGGCGGGGCTTTAAGGTTCTCTGCTGGGCTAGAGCAGGCTGGGGGAGGGGAGCGGGAGTCAGACTGACCTGGGGCGCTGGGTGGCAAAACGCAAAAGGACTGACAAGGTTGCACTTCAGCCCCTCTTGCATTTGCCTTCGCAAACTTCTGTGTCGCGACTTTCAGCGCAGGTAGGTGCAGCCCTTCGGGTCTGGGAAGGGTTGTATTAGGTGGCCAGGACCCATGGAACCTAGTCTTGTGCTTTGGGGCCGGGCACAGGGCTAGAACAGTGGCAGAGTCAATCCTCATCCCAGGGTGATAGTACTCTCCTTATACTGGCTGAGGAGGACACTCCTGCCTTGCCCCAAGACCTTCCTCACGATTTGTGCTAGTTTTGCCATACAGCCTTCCTGGAGATCAGGATAGGGCCAGTTGGGCCTAACACTGTGAAAGAGCTGGAGCAAGCTGGGCTTGAGACTGATTCCCAGGCTGCCTTCTTTCTATCTCATTTTCACTAATGTTCTCCGGTCAGATTGTACCCTATGTCTTCCCCTCTCAGAGCAAGGCTGTCAATGTGGTTGTAGGAGGGAAGTTAGGCTAGAAACGTTCTGAAGAACCTTTTAAAACTATTGGAAATGACATTCCTTCGTGCATGAATTGAATGTTAACTCTGAATAATGCTCATGCGAATACTATGTTAGTAAAGGATTTTAAACAAAAACTATTGTCCAAAATGTTATTTATGTATTGAATGAACTTAATATACCGCCAGCAAGTTTCATAAAAACAAAATAGTTGGAGACTTTACTGTTTAATTACTGAACAAAACCACTGAGCTCTCCTACTTAGGAACATTGTAATAATCCATTTCATACAGTGGTTTTATTTTATTGTTGCTTTTATTTTATAGTTTGCTTGTCAGGATACAGTGTAGTTAAAGTTTTAAGGTAGTTAATTTTACATTAGGTAAGTAACGACAGAGGTGCAGGAGAAATATAAGCACTATGGACCAAGTCTTCCTTTATTATAGAGCAACTGTGAAAAGAAAACATGATTTACCACAATATTAAAAGAAGTCATACATTGTTTCATAAGCAGTGTGATGAACAGAATGTTCACTGTAAGAGTCTGGGAACTTCTACCATGTGTTTATTTCTCCTAGTTCTTTCTTGGAAATACAGATGGTGGCAGATAGGTTACTTGCTTGTCTTAGTGTCTGTCTCAGGAGTCTCACAGTACTACTCTGGCCCTGCTTGTCATGAACTCTGAGAATGGCAGCAAAATATTCATTTGGCATCTATGCTGTTTCTGGCAGCTGTTTTCCTCCTTTCGGATCTGGGGATTGAGGACTAAACTTCTGGATCAATAAACCTCTTTGCTCTTAGGAGTCTTTATCTGGTGACTAGAGATCCACCAGTTGAGTCCCATTGTGACCTTTTATACAATACCAGGCACTCTTTATGCTTATCTGAGCTGAACAGAAAGGTTGTATTGTTCCATGTAAAGACTAACAGCAATGCAAGAATCTTGGGAAAACCCAGCCCATGCTGCACCTGTGGGTTCTAGGCAAGCCGTGGCTGGTTTTGAAGGAGATGTTCTGAGTAAGAAAAGGAATTGATGGCTTCTCAAATGGTCTCTGTTGGATTGTGCTGGATATCTGTTGAATGGCCTTGAAAGTGACTTTAGGCTTGGTTATTTACCTGGACCCAGTGGTGACTGCTTTGTTAGCCACATTTTTACTGTATTAATCTCTTTTCCCGTATTTCCCATACCTTATTTAGTAGTGAATGCCTACTCTGTGACAGTAGGTCAATCCACTTAATGCCCTTCAGAGTATAGATAAACAACATAGGAGGGAGATAGGAATTGGACTTTAAACATGCTCAGTTATGAGGCATCCTTACCCTTCTCATTCATATGTTTCTAACCAGTATAGATTCTCCCACTCTCCAAATTTCAAGCCAGCAAAATGTAATCAAACTACATTATATTCATGTATACTTATATCATATCAAAATTCCTTTCTATAATTGAATTCTTTGAGTACCTAATGATGAATTATCTACTGCTTGGTCAGATTTTTATTATACTATTATTTATGTAACTTTATGGTTAATATTTAGACAAACTTTTATAAAAGGGCTGTGCCATTTTACATTCATCAGAATCACATAACCTACCATCAGTGTATGAGAATTTTAAAATATTTTAACCATTCTCAATATCATTTTTCCTTTTCAAAAACAATTATAGTTTTTCTTGTTGTGTGAAATAGTATGCAAACAGACATGTAGATCAATGGAGTAGAACAGAGGCCCCAGAAAGACACATCCAAAATTTTCCAAAGGGATCAAAAGCACCTATATTGGAGAAAAGATAGCATCCTCAACACAAAAGTGCTGGAAAAACTGTATATCCACAGGTAGAAGAATAAAACTAAATCCAATCTCTCCCCCAGTATGAAAATCAATTCAAAGTGAACCAAAGACCTTAATATAGAGCCTGAAATCTCTAAAATTGCTGGAGAAAACAAAGGGGAAAACATATCAGGATATAGGAATAAGTCCTTTATGAAAAGGACTCCAATGTAACTCCAGGAATTGGCAATAAGATTACATGAAACAAGTCATGCTGTGTTTAGAAGGCCCTTTTATCTTGGTGTCCTCTACCCTTCTGGCTCTTATTCTCATCCCACTTCTTCTTTCACAGGGCTCCTTGAGCCTTGAGAGGAGGTATTTGATGGGTGGAATGTTCTGAGGTCTCTTGCTTTCTGCATATCATCTGGCTGTGGGTCTCTGCATTTGTTCCCATCTGCCACATGAAGAAGCTTCTCCGATGATGGCTGAGCAAGGCACTGATCTATGAGTATAGCAAAATATCATTAGGAGTAACTACATTGTTGTTCAGGCCAGTAGTATTTCGTTTTACCTAGGTCCCCGAGCTATCTAGTCTCTCAGGTATGGGTTCCATCCCATGGAAGGGGACATAAGTTAAATCAGATATTGGTTGGTCACTCCCACAAGCTTTTTGCTACCATTGCTCTAGTATGTCTTCCAGGCAGGACACCATTGTAGATCACAGGGTTTGTGGCTGAAATGGTAATACATTTCAATACCCCAGTCCCTGGTACCAATTTCTGTCTTAGTTAGGGTTTTACTACTGTTTATAGACATCGTGACCAAGACAACTCTTATAAGGACAACATTTAATTGGGGCTGGCTTACAGGTTCAGAGGTTCAGTCAATTATCATCAAAGCATGCCACTTCCTGGGCCAAGTATATACAAATCCTCACACTAACAAAGTAGAAACTATATTTACATACATATATATATATATCATATATCATATATATATATATGATATATATACATGAGGCAATCAAAAAGAATCAGACTTACACAAATGAAACCTTTAAGATACTGAAGATACCAAAGAAGACTTTAGACAATGGAAAAGTATTCCCATGCTCAGAGATTGGGTAGAATTAGTAATTTAAAAATGACCATATTACAAAAAGCTATGTATCTACAGATCAAATGAGTGATGGTTTGTATATGCTTGGCCCAGGGAGTGGCAGGATTAGAAAGTATGGTCTTTTTGGAGTAGGTGTGTCACTGTGGGTATAAGTCTCTCATCCTAGCTGGCTGGAAGTCAGTATTCTGCTAGCAGACTTCAGATGAAGATGTAGAACTCTCAGCTCCTCTTGCACCATGCCTGCCTGGATGCTGCCATACTCTCACCTTGATGATAATGGACTGAACTTCTGAATCTGTAAGCCAGCCCCAATTAAATATTTTATAAGATTTACCTTGGTCATAGTGTCTGTTCACAGCAATAAAACCCTAAGACAGAAGTTGGTACCAGGGACTGGGTTATTGCTGTGATAGGCCTGACCATGCTTTTGTTTGGAAGAATGTGGATTTTGGGATTTGGATTTGGAAAGCAGTGGAATGCTTTAAATGGGGCTTAATGGGCCACCCTAGTAGGAATGTGGAAGACTTTGTTGCTTAGAGTAATTTGAACTGTGCATTACCAGCATTAATTCTCACTTGTGTTATTGATCTTAGTCATTCTGACAGATGTAAGATGGAATTCTAGAGTCATTTTGGTTTGCATTTCCTTTATGGCTAAGGATCTCTAAAGTGGAAACTTCTATGATGTCTTTGGGAAATTAGTTATGTCAAATGATGTTTTGCTGGGGCACACAGGTGAAAAGATGTTTTGCTAAAGCAGACGTGAAAAAATGTTTTCCTGAAGCAGACAGAGATGAAAGGATGTTTTGCTATAGCAAAGATGGATGCATGATGTTTAGAAAGAATATAAATATGACCCCCACAGACAGTTGGAGCTGGAGCATTGGTTTGCCTTCCTCCACCTTGCTAGTCTTCATTGACTACACACATGTATTGGTTTGCCTTACATCGAGTTGTTGAGCTTCACTTGGGGTAATGTCATAGAGAGAAACTCTCCAAATAACGTCTCTTGAAGTTCTTACTGCTTCAGCAGACTCACTGATAGGCGAGCCTCACAGTTTCTTCTGGATTGAACTGACCTTGCTGATTCACATGTGGTGTCTGCCAAGTGGACTGGACTGCAGTTGATGATTTGTGTTTGGTGCTTGCAAGTGGATTGGACCTAGAACAACAAATATTGCAGTGGCCCCAAAGAATTATTTCTAAACTGGTTCACTTCCCCCATATCCTAATAACCTTTCTTTTCCACTATCTTTGGTGGGTGGTGGGCTAGATGGAGGCTGAACACTTACTAAAGTAGGTTGAAAAATAATATAAACCTATAGACCTCAAACATTTCTTTAAGTGTTTCTCAGCTATATGCCTTTCTTCTTTTGAGAATTCTCTGTTTAGATCTGTACCCTATTTTTAAATTGAATTATTTGTTTTTTTTTTTATGTAGTATCTTGAGTTCTTTATATATTTTTAGATATTAGTCCTCTATCAGATGTGGGTGGAGTTGATGAAATTTTTTTTCTCATTCTGTAGGCTGTTACTTTGTCCAAATGATGGTGTCCTTTGTCTTGCAGAAGTTTTTCAGTTTCATGAGGTCCCATTTATTAGTCTTAGTTGATTTATTAATCTTAGCTGATCTTAATGCCTGTAATATTGGTGTTCTGTTCAGAAAGTCTTTTAAAGCATATTTTAATTTATTCTTCTCTCATGCTATACATCCCAACTGTAGTTTCCCCTCCCTGGACTTCTTCTAGTCCCCCAACTCCCCTCTCCCCCAAATCTACTCCCCCTACCCCACCCCCCCCCCCCCCCCAGAAAATAGGCCTCCCAGGGACATCAACTGAACATGGCACAATAAAATATAATAAGAGCAGGCACAAGCCCTCACATCCAGCCTGGGTGAGGTAACCCACTAGAAGGAAACATATCCCAAAAGAAGGCAAAGGAGTCAGAGACACCCCCATTCTTATTGTTAGGAGTCTCCCTAAAATACCAAGCCAACAACCATAACATATATGCAGAGGATCTAGTGCAGACCCATGCAGGCTCCAGGATTGTTGCTTCAGTCTCTGAGCCCCCATGAGTCCTGCTTAGTTGATTCCCCTGGCTGTGCTTTCAGAGTGTCCTTGACCCCTCTGGGTCCCACAACTCCTCCTCCTTCTGAGGGTGTATCCTATTTTTGATCAGATTATTTGTTTTGTTGATATCTGTATTTTTCAATTATTTATATATTTTGGATATTAGACCTCTATCAGATGTGCAGTTGGTTAAAAAATATCCTATTCTGTAGGCTTTTGTTTTGTTCAATAACAGTGCTCTTTGCTAGGAAGAAGCTTCTTTCTTTCATCATTAATTATTAATCATTGATCTTGGTACATATTCTAATGGTGCTCTGTCCAAAAAGCCATTTCCTGGGCCAATGAGTTCAAGGCTATCTCCACTTATTCCTTTGTCAGGTTCAGTGTATCTGGTTTTATGTTGAGGTCTTTGATCCACTTGAGTTTTGTGCAGGGTAATAGATGTGGATCTTTTTGCATTCTTCTACATACAGACATCCAATTTAACCAGCACCATTTGTTGAAGATGCTGTCTGTTTTTTCCAGTGTGTGTTTGTGGCTTCTTTATAAAAATCAGGTGTCCATAGGTATGTGGATTTATATCTGTGTCTTCAGTTCGAATCTATTGATCAACAGGTCTGTTTTTGTACCAGTATGCTGGTTTTATTACTATAGCCTTTGTAGAACAACTTGAAATCAGAGATGGTGATTTCAATACTTCTTTTACTAATCAGAATTTTTTACAGGATTTATTACTCAGGGGTTTTCCTTTGTTTGCTTGTTTTCCACATGAAATGGAGAATTGTCCTTTCAAGATCTGTGAGGAATTATGTAGGAATTTTGATAGAGAGTGCACTGAATTTGTTGATTGCTTTTGGTAGAATGGCCATTTTTATATGGGATGAATCAAGGAAAAGGATGTTTGAAGAGGATGATCTGTGTGTTCCACTGGAAGTGGTGACAGAAGTGGAGGCCAGAGCAAGTGGTCTGCTACAGAGGTATGGATGAGAGTAGGGGACTGGATTTTGTTTTGGAGGAGAGGTTTGGGAGTTGAAAATCTAAAGTTAACCTACCTGCTTCCCTGGCTAGAGTATAATTAATACTTCTTAGATTATTATATCATGTTAGTTAATATCTGGTGCCATAAAGGGGTGTTTTGACAACTTTTCATTTTGTCTTTGCTTTGGGAAAAGTAATTTTGCCAAGCTCTTGACTAGGCTACTCCAAGACCTTCTATAAATAAATGCCTAATTTGGATTTTTTTTTTTACAATTATATAGTTCATTTTTTTTGTTTTGTATTTTGAGTTAAAACGTAAGACATTTGGCTTTTCAATTTCTTAGTCTTAATCTGTACTGTCCAAATGTAGAATATAAGTTGTCTTTATTGTAATTCCTAATGCAGTTTTTCTTCTCAGATTTAACTGTATCATTTATTTAGTAAGTAAAATATTATAGCTGTTGGTCAGCAGAATTTCAGAAGTGGCTGTTTCTTTCTTTGTAGTATCCATAATGATATTGATATTGGTTCACCTGTGATTACATGTTTTTATTGGCATTTCCAGATGTTTCAACTTAGGTATTTCTGTTTATTCTGTAACCAATGATTGTTGGATTTTTTTTTTTAGTCAGTTTTGTTTTATTAGAATGGTTCAGTTATATACAAATGGTTTTCATTATGTTCTATATCATTTCATAACACACAACATATTTTTATTCTACCCGTTCCCCATTGTCCTCTCTTTTTGTCTCTTCCCCTCCCCCTGATCCCTTTCTACTTCCCTAATAGTCCTCTATCTACTTTTACATCATTTTCTTTTCTGATATTATAGATTGAATCTAGAACCTTGTACATGCTACACTAACATTAAACTACATCTTTGTCTTTCATGTTTTTTCCCACTAGCTGTCACATATGAGAGAAAGGTATGATACATTGCTTTTTTAAATATTGATTATTTCACTAAATATGATGATCTTTAATTCTGATCATCTTCCTGAAAATGCCAGGATTTTTATTTTTGTGGCTGAATGTTACTAAATTGAATGTATATGCTATATTTTTTTCATTTATTTATGTTGACATCTAGATTTATTCCATAGCTGGGATGTTGTGAAGTAGAACATCAATAAATAAGAATGTATAAGTATCTCTTTTAAATATTGACTTTGATTCCCATGGTATATATTCTTGAGTGATATAACTGTCTTATATGGTTGGTTCTATTTTTAGGTTTTTTACAAAATTTATTTTAATTGAAATAGAATTGCATGATTTCCCCCCTTGCATTTCCTCCTTCCAACCCCTCCCATGACACCCTCTCTCAAAGTGATAGCTTCTTTTTCTTTATTGTTGTTACATACAGAATACATACATATGTATGCCAGTCTGCATACCCAGAGCTGTCAGCAGGAATCCGTAGGGCTCTGGCCTAACCAGAGAGGTCAAAAAGTCACAGTTTTCGGAGGGGAGGTCAGAGTAGGGCAGTCCACTGTACCCCTTCCACTGCCACCGCTGTCCTGGAGTTGGTGGCAGGCAACAAGACACAATGGGCAGATAGGAGCCAGAGTTGAAGCCACCCAGCAGAAAGTAGCTGAGGTCTAGCGCACACCTGGCTTGTTGGGTGGGATCAAGGTCCAATGTCAAAAGCTTCCCTGGAGTGTTACAGTTCAATGAGATAGGCATCCTCAGACAATCTTTGGTAAAATAACCCGTGCACTTTATTTCTTATGGATAGATCTTATCAACATTTGGGGTTGGGGTGGGATCTAGAGGCAGATGCTTTCTATTGGCTGGATCTGAGATGTTAAGGATGCCTCATCTGCATGTGGAAGGAATTCAGTTGATTGTCTCAGTCCTCTCAATGGGGTGTCATGGTCACATGTTCCAGGACTGGAACCTATTTGGGAGTAGATTTAAATGCCTACCATTCTCAATTATGAGAATTTCCAGGGTTCCTGAATCTGCTCCACCTTACCAGTTTCCTGTCTGGTGGCCTGGTCCACTGCCCCACATATGTGTGCATATGCGCACACACACACACACACACACACACACACACACACATACACACACACACACATTACAACCTGCTGAGTCTATTTTTGTTGTTTATGTGTTTATGGTTTCAAGACTGACCACTCTGCATTAGACAGCCAATAAAGGGTCTGTCTTAGAGTTTTACTGCTGTAAACAGATACTATGATCAAGGCAATTCTTATAAGGACAACATTTAATTGGGTCTAGTTTATAGGTTCAGAGGTTCAGTCCATTATCATCAAGGCAGGAGCATGGCAGCATCCAGGCAGGCATGGTGCAGGTGGAGCTAAGTGTTAGGCTGCTAGTGGAAGACCCAGACCGATAGGATTAGGGTCATAAAGGCCATGCTCACCGTGACACACCTATTCCAACAAGGCCACACCTTCTGATAATGTCAATCCCCTCGACAAGCATATTCAAACCATGACAGGGACTGTCTGGGAGAGGCTAAATTTTCTCCTAGCAGTCATTAGTTACCTGTAGTCTTATTCTAGGAGTTAGACTCCATGAAAATTCTCCACTTCGACATTAGCATGTCTATTGATATTGCCATTGTTTCAGTCTTGTTTACATAGCCATTTCTAAGAGAGAGTTTCTGGTATTCTTGCTCTTATAATCCTTCTCCTCCCCCCTCTCCATTCTTCCCCTCCCTCTCTCCCCTCTTCCTTTTTTCCCTTTGTCCCTCTCTCTTATTTTCCTTTTTCCATTTCCCCTTTCTCCCTTTCCCTTTCTCTTGAGACAGGGTCTCTATGTAGCCCTGGCTGTCCTGGAACTCTCTATGTATACTTGCCTTGAATTCAAAGAGGTTCACCTGCCTTTGCCTCCCAAATGCTGAGATTAAAAGTGTATGCCACCGTGCTGAGTCCTGTTTGTTTTCTAATAATAGCCATTCTGACAGGAGTAAGATAGAATCTCAATGTACTTTGAATTTACATTTCCCTGATGGCTAAACATGATCAATTTTTTTCTATAACTATTATTCATTGTTTAAAAACTGTCTGCTCAGTTTATTTGTCCGTTTATTATTTGAATTATTAATCTATTTGGTAGTTGTTTTTAGTTCTTTCTATATTCAGGATTTAATCTCTGGATCTTTGTCCTGTGTTATAAGCTGTGTCTTTATTCTGTTCATTTTTTATTCTGCTGCACAGAAGCTCTCTAATTTCACATAATATCACTTGTTAAATCTTTTGTTATTTTCTGGGCTTTCAGAGGCCTATTAAGAAAGTTATTGTGAATAATGTTAAGCTTTCCACTAGCAGTTTCAGAAGTTTGCATCTTATGTTAATGTCTTTGGTCTGATTTGAGTTGATTTTGTATAAGGTAAGAGCTACAGAAATAGTTTTATTCTACTATATGTATAGATCCATTTTTTTCCAGAAAAACTGATTGAACAGGCTATATCTTTTTAAAAAATACATTTTAACATGTTTATCAAGAAACAGATGACTATGGCTGTGTAAATTTATTTCTTGTTCCTTCCATTCCATTGGTTTGCTCATCTGTTTTAATACCAATTCAATGTTACTTTTGATACTGTACCTCTTAGTGTATTTTGAAATTAAATATTATGATTCCTAGAAGGTTACTATGTTTGCTTGGGGTTTTTCATAATTCATAAATAGGTCTATATGAGTTTTAATATATTTCTTTTACTTTTGTGAAAAAAGGTCATTGGTATTTTTATGGGATTATATTTTGTCTTAGTTAGAGTTTTACTGCTGTGAGTTTTACATGCTGTGACACCATGACCAAGGCAAGTCTTGTAAAGGACAACATTCAACTGGGGCTGGCTTACAGGTTCAGAAGTTCAGTCCATTATCATCAAGGCAGGAACATGGCATAACAGCCAGAAATGAGAAACAGCCTATATGTCCCTCAACAGAAGAATAAAGAAAATGTGGTACATTTACACAATGTAATATTATTCAGCTGTTAAAAAATGACATCATGAAATTTGCGGGCAAATGAATGGAACTAGAAAGAAATCATTCTGAGTGAGGCAACCTAGACCCAGAAATATAAATGTGGTATATATTTGCTTATATGTGCATATTAGCCATTAAATAAGTGATTAACAAAGCTATAATCCATACAACCAGTGAGGTTAGGTATAGAGGAGGAGACTAGAGGGTACAGTACAGATAGATCTCATTAGGAAAGGAAAATATAATAGATAATAATGGTTGAGTGGGGGCTGGATTGGGAGGATCAAATGGGAAGAGGGGGCTGAGAAAGAGAATATAGAGAGAGCTAAAATTATTGACCATTTGAGGGACAGTATGGAATCCTAATTGTCTTAGCTAGTGTTTTACTGCTGTGAACAGATAACATGAGCAAAGCAACTCTTATAAGGACAACATTTAATTGGGGCTGACTTACAGGTTCAGAGGTTCAGTCCATTATCATCAAGGCAGGAGCATGGCAGCATCCAAGCATGCATGTTGGAGGAGGAGCTGAAGTTCTACATCTACATCTGAAGGCTGCTAACAGAATACTGACTTCCAGGCAGCTAAAATGAGGGTCTTAAAGCCCACACCCACAGAGACACACCTACTCCAACAAGGCCACTCCCTGGGCTGAACATATACAAACCATCACATTTCACTCCCTGGACCCCATAGGCTTGTTCAAACACATGAGTTTATGGCCATACCTAAACATAGCATAATGCAAAATACATTTAGTCCAACTTCATAAGTCCCCATAGTCTATAGTAGTCCCAATAATGTTAAAAGTCCAAAGTTCAAAGTCTCTTCTGAGATCCATCCAGTCACTTAACTGTAACTCCCAAAGCAAGACAGGAAACCATCTGGGCAAACTCCAAACTCTGCATCTCCATGTCTGATGTCAAAGCAGTCTTCAGATCTCCAGCTCCCTTTTCATCTTTGTTGACTGTAACAAAGTTCTTTCTTGTGGACTGGTTCCACTCCCTGTTAGCAACTTTCCTCAGCAGATAGCCCACAGCTGTGGCATCTTGAAGATCTTGTGGTCTTCAAGGCAACTTCAATGTCATAGCTTCTTGTTTCAATGTCTGGGATCCACACATGATCTTCTGGACTCCTCCAAAGGACTGGCATCATTTCTCCAGTTCTTCCCTCTGTTAGAACTCCAAGCTCAGGTTGATCCACTCCACTGCTGCTGCTGTTCTTGGTTATCATCCGATGGTACTGGCATCTCTAATATGCTGGGGTCTTCCGCTGCAACAAGGCTTCACCAATAGCTTATAGGCTCTCTTCATGGTGTCAAGCTTCAAATCCTTTGCATGACCCCTTCAGTCCTGGGCCATCAACTAAAACAGCTGAACCTTCACCAGTGGCCTTCTATGGCCTCTCACAGTGCCAAGTCTCAGTTGCTCTTCATGATGCCTTCATGCCTTCAAAACCAGTCACACTGGGTGACTCTTACACATTACCAAGTCCAGCTACAGCAAGAGGTACAACCTTGGCTATTTCTGGAACACAGCTTCTTTGTGTTCTCAGAAATACTTCCCAGATTTTGTAGTGCCAAGGAAATGTTAGTGACTTCAAAAAACACAGATAGGAGCCAATCTGGTGGTGCAACCTGGGGTGCAGGTCTGTTGGGATAATAACCTGGAAACACTGATCTTGTTGAAGGTATAACCTGGAGATACTAGTCTTGTTGGGTATTAGCCTAGAGACTGGAGCTAGGCTCCAGTTTTGTTGGGGGGGGGGTGGACTTGGAAAGTAATGCTAGGTACCAGCCTGTTAGATCAGGTTCTCTAAAATGGTGTCTGAACCTAAAAGATTTGGCCTCTCAATTTCACCTCAGTGACACTGGTCTCTTCTTAATCACCCCTAATTTCTTAGCTCCAGCTAACCAGCATCAATTGTCCCAGTAGTTTCTTCCATACTGGACTCTAAAGCCAGAGCCACATGGTCAAAGCTGCTGTGTTCTGCTGCTTGCTGGGGCTGGAACACGGCCCCTTTGTTCTATTACATTATCACCAGCTTTCTGTTTTCCAGCTCCTTCACTGCCTAAGCTTGGTTGTCCTGGACCTTGCTTTGTAGACTGACTTTGAACTTAGACATCTGCATGCCTGTCGCCTAAGTTGTGGATTTATGGCCCACCAAGCTTGGATTTAAATTTTCCTTCACCTAGAACTTGCTGTGTTCTAGGCTGACCTTAAACTCAGAGATCTGCTTCTCTGTTCGTCCTGGGCTTAAAGGCCTCCACTACCACGCCTGGACCCAAACTTAGCTGGGTGGGATCTTGCCCCAAGGTCACTACTCCCTTAATTCAATTTAATGTCCTTGAACATAGACTTCAGCTCCATTTCACTTCCTGGTTCCCCTTTAATACTCGAACCATATGTTTTATGTTTTTGCTTTCTCAGCTTGCTACACTTGTTCACAGTGCTGTTCATGAGAGTTAACCAGAGAACAAAGTCTATGATGGGTATTTATAAGACTTCCCTTGTCAATGCAATTAATCTCTTCACCTTAGCCTCAGACAAGGGCTAAATCTTCAGGCAAGGGCAAAAAGTTGCCACATTCTTCACCAAAATACCACAGAAACAGTCTCTAGGCCACATACTGAAAATCTCCACTGAAACCTCCTGGGCCAGGTCGTCATAATTCAAATCACTCTTAGTAGCAATGTCTTCCACATTCCTACTAGGAAAGCCCATTAAGCCCCACTTAAAGCATTCTACTGCTTTCCAAATCCAAAGTCCCCAAATCCACATTCTTGAAAACAAAATCATGGTTAGGCCTATCACAGCAATACCCCAGACCCTGGTACCAACTTCTGTCTTAGGGTTTTATTGCTGTGAACAGACACTATGACCAAGGTAAATTTTATAAAATATTTAATTGGGGCTGGCTTACAGGTTCAGAAGTTCAGTCCATTATCATCAAGGCAGGAGCATGGCAGCATCCAGGCAGGCATGGTGCAAGAGGAGCTGAGAGTTCTACATCTTCATCTGAAGTCTGCTAGCAGAATACTGACTTCCAGCCAGCTAGGATGAGAGACTTATAACCCACACCCACAGTGACACACCTACTCCAAAAAGACCATACTTCCTAATCCTGCCACTCCCTGGGCCAAGCACATACAAACCATCACTCATTTGATCTGTAGATACATAGCTTTTTGTAATATAGTCATTTTTAAATTACTAATTCTACCCAATCTCTGAGCATGGGAATACTTTTCCATTGTCTAAAGTCTTCTTTGGTATCTTCAGTATCTTAAAGGTTTCATTGTGTAAGTCTTTCATCTTGATTTCATGTGTGTGTGTGTGTGTGTGTGTGTGTGTGTGTACATACATGCATACATATATACATACATAAAAATTTTAGATTTTTATTTTCAGGTTTTGTGTGTGTATGTTATTGAATGAGTATGTAGGCGTGCATGTGTGCTCATGTGTGTAGGTAGGTAGGTGTGTTAGGTAATATTTCATTAAAGTTTTTGATTTGTGAATGTTGAGGCATCCTTGGAATGAAATAACTTGGTCATAGCACATGATAGTTCTAATGTGTTATCCAACTTTATCACTGTGTTATTGGGGATTTTTGCATCTATGTCTACCAACAATATTGCTCTGCAGTTTTTCTTTGTGATACTTGTTTTTAGCATCATATAATACAAGACTTAAAGAGTTTACAAATGTTCCCCTCCTTTCTAGAGTATGGCATCAGTTCTTCTTTGATAGTCTAGAACTTTTACTGTTTCAAGATTTACATTGAGATATCTGATTCGTTTGGAATTGATATTGTACTGGGTGATAGATGTGGTTTTAATTTTGTTCTTTTACATGTGAACATCCAGTTTTCCCAGTATTATTTGTTGACGATATGTCTTTCCCCCACTGTGTATTTTTTGCATCTTTGTCATATCAAATGGCTCTAAATACATGCACTTATATTTGAGTCTTTGTTTTTGTTTTTGTTTTTTTAAGATTTACTTATTTATTATATGTAAGTACACTGTAGCTGTCATCAGATACTTTTTCTTCTTGCTCTGGCCCTGCTTGCTCCAGTCCCACTCACTCACTGTAGCTGTCTTCAGACACCCCAGAAGAGGGCATCAAATCTCATTACAGATGGTTGTGAGCCATCATGTGGTTGCTGGGATTTGAACTCACTACCTTCAGAAGAGCAGCTGGCACTCTTAACCTCTGAGCCATCTCTCCAGCCCTATTCTGGAATTCACTCTGTAGGCCAGACTGGCCTCAAACTCACAAAGATCCTCCTGTGTCTGCCTCCCAAGTGCTGAAGTTAAAGATGTGCACCACCACTGCCCAATGAGTCTTCTGTTTTGTTCCATGGGTCTATGTCTGTTTTGTACCACTACAATGCTCTTTAAAATTACTATAGCTCTGTATGTAGCTTGAAATCTGGCATGGTAGGTAGTCCTTCCAACATAAGTCCTTTTATTCAGAATTGCTTTGGCTATGCAGGACCTTTATTGCTTCCATGTGAATTTCAGGATTTTAAACATTTCCTTTCTGTTGTGGTAAATCTCAACCCAAAAAAGCCCAGTCAAAGAAATCACAACTCAATTAATAAGACTACAAGCTACACACCTAGATTGGGCACATCTACCATTTCACTACTATATTTCTCCACTATGAGATCCCTTATAACCTGTGGTTTCTCCAAGCCACATGCTTCTGCTCCATCTCCCTTCCACCTCCTCCTCCTCCATCGTCCTCTCTCTCCCTTCTCCCCCCAAACTTTTCAGTTCACCTTTCCTTCTACTGCCCAATCACCAGCTCTAGCCTTTATTTAAAAAGTTAAGGTGTACCCCAGGTTTGCCTCGAACTCGTGATCCTCCTGCCTCCTTCAGCAAATTCTACCAGCGTGCGCCACCACAGGAGGGAAGAGGAGAGTGAGTGGGTGGGTGGGTGGGGGAATACCCCCATAGTGGCAGAGGGAGGGGGGAGGAAATGGGGAGGTTCCAAAGGGGAGATCTGGAAAGGGGGAAACATTTGAAATGTAAAGAAAGTATGAAAAAAAAAAGTTAAGGTGAGGAGAAAGTTCACAAGGCACCTGTATAAGTGATTCACTCCTCCTTTTCAGCCCCTCCCGGGAAAGCAGAATTAGCATCAAAATACAAGACCAGGGCTATCCACAACACCTTTCCTGCATTTTAGTTTTCATATTTGCTTGTATGATTTAATTCCTCCACTTTAATCTTCAAATCTTGATATTCTATCTTGTACTTGATCCATTCTTGCAAAGCATTCCTCTGAGTTTTCTAATTGGGTTATTGATGTTGTTTCAACTTCGTCTTTATTTCAGCTTGAATTTTCTTCAGTATTTCTATTTCTTTGATTTCAGTTTTAAAATTCTGAATTTTCTTCGTCATTTCCTAGTGTTCACCTAAGTCAGTGGTTCTCAAACTCCCTAATGCTGCAATCTGTTAATACAGTATGTCATGTTGTGGTGACAGCCAGTCATAAAATTATTTCATTGCTACTTTATAACTATAATTTTGCTACTGTTATAAATTATAATGTAATATTTGATATGCAGGATATGCAGGATATTTGATATGCAACTTTGTACTGGCTGGTTTTGTGTGTCAACTTGACACAAGCTGGAGTTATCACAGAGAATGGAGCTTCAGGTGAGAAAATGACTCCATAAAATCCAGCTGTAAGGCATTTTCTCAATTAGTGATCAAGGGGGAGGGCCCCTTGTGAGTGGTGCCATCCCTGGGTTGGTAGTCCTGGGTTCTATAAGAAAGCAGGCTGAGCAAGCCAGGAGAAGCAAGCCAGTAAGTTACATCCCTCCATGGCCTCCGTATCAGCTCCTGATTCCTGACCTGCTTGAGTTCCAGTCCTGACTTCTTTTGGTGATGAACAGCAGCATGGAAGTGTAAGCTCAATAAACCCTTTACTACCCAACTTGCATCTTGGTCGTGATGTTTGTGCAGGAATACAAACCCTGACTAAGACAAACCTCTAAGGGGTCCTGACCCATAGGTTGAGAACCAATGATGTAGGCAATTCTCATTGAGGGATATTTCTACAGGATTAGTAGGTGTTGAGAGGAACATAGTATCCTATCCTTTCATTGGATGTGTGTGTGTGTGTGTGTGTGTGTGTCTGTCTGTCTGTCTGTCAGTTGATCTGGGCAGGTGGACTTATTTTTGATTATATGTCTGATGTGAGATTTTAGGATGACTCTGCTGAGTGGAAGTTTAATTTGTTTTTGCTTTTTTCCAAGCTTAGGTAATTCCAAAGCTGGTAGATTAGTCCTTTAGAGACTTGGTGGTGGATTTTTTTTTTTTTTTGAGTGGAGTGATGGAAGTTATTCCAATTCACTGGAAACCAAGAAAGCATGCAAATGTGACTCCCAGTTTGGTCTGCCTGGGCTTATGGACAAGTTTTACTATCTGATCTAGGTTTGGGAGTGTGAGGAGAGTTTGGGCAGGAATCTGGGGAACTCACAAAGTTGAGCTGGTACAGTGTGTGTGACCAGGGCTAGGTCCAGGAATAGGAAACAAGTACAGGGTGGGGGCATGGCAGTTCATTTTAAAGTCCAAAGCAGTTAATGCTTTTTGTGTTCTAACTTTGTACCGTAAACCTTACTGTTTGTGTGTTAATGGTGAATCATTTATTAGTGGCAAGAACAGATGTTGATAGCTGCCCATATTAGACTGAATATAGCTTGAAGATATGATTTTGGTCCATGGTGTTCTGGTAAACAGTGTTGAATTTAGTTATTGTGGTGTCCACCACAAAGTGCCTCTGAAATGTCTTACCTTTTGGAGTGTAACTGGCCAAGTGCCCAGCTGCTATGTTCTATAATCCATTATTATTTTCCTGTAAGGCCACAGTTTCCATGGACTGCTCCCAAGTATTGAATGAGCAAGTCTAGAATACTAATAAAGACCATTCCACAGAGATCTGGATTCTTCTAGTGGCCATTTTTGGCTTGAAGGTTTTCCAACAATTTTGCTGAAATTGTACAACTACATTGCAGTCTAAGACCTTGCTTCTATCCCCTTCTTCAGAAAATAGTTCTGTGTCATGATATGATAACTGTCCCATTTTTTTAAAAAAAATTTCTCCCCATTTTCTTTCACATGAGTTTACCCTAATAATGTTTTTCATACATATTTCTATCTTGACATCTGTTGGTTTTGTTTTATTTTGAGTCAGTGTCTCTATATCCCTGGATGTCCCAGAACTTGCCATTTAAACTAGGCCAGCCTCAAACTCACAGAGCTCTGCCTTTCTAACCTCCAAGTACTGGGATTAAAGATATGCATCACCATGCTTAGTTTGACATTTGATATTTTAGAGTATTTAAACTAATACAGTTATCAACATTACAATTGGAGGTTTTTTTATGTATGTATAATCTGCGTATCCCATATTAAGCTCTTCTCCAGATGGTTATTTTCAGACTGGCTTGGTGTTGCTGGATCATCACTCTCTATTTCTCACCACAACCCATGTCTCCTATACTTGACTTACTTGCCTACCTCAAGTGAGAATAATGGAATTATGAGAATTATGGGAATTATGAGAACTTGATGTAAATGAACAGTCTTTTAGTTCATATAACTCAATATATTATTTAGTAGCTATTACCAGATGCTGGTAGTGTTGAAGAAAATGACACCTTTCTTGCTTTGCCTGGAATTTTTTTAAAAGGAGCAAATGATCAAATAACCACAAAATTTAAATAAATGTATGATTACAAGTTTTAATGATTGCATTCATATAAAAAAGTAAAAGTGATTCTTAATTCGGTGTTTTATTGATCCACTTCTTTTCCCTGTATCTACTAATTACCTTGGAAGTTTCATTCAGTCTGGTGACTTTTTTTTCCTTCCTCTGATAGTATTTATTTTTGGAGTAAAGGGAGATACATTTCATAATAATGATAATATAAATTAACAATCATAAAAGGCTCCCTAAAATTTAGATACTATACATGGCTTCTTTATATCCTCCATATAATAATCCCATTTTTTTTCATTTTTCCCATTAGATATTTTCTTTATTTACATTTCAAATGTTTTCCCCTTTCCAGGTCTCTCCTTTAGAAGCCCATTATCCCCTCCCCTCCCCCTGCCTCTATGAGGGTGCTCCTCCACCCACCCAATCACTCCCATCTTCCAGCCTTGGCATTCCCCTACACTGAGGCATTGAACACACTCAGGCCCAGGGTCCTCTCCTCCCACTGATGCCAACAAGACAATCCTCTGCCACATATGCAGCCAGAGCCATGGGTCCCTCCCTGTGTACTATTTGATTGGTGGTCCAGTCTCCAGGAGCTCTGGGGGGTCTGGCCTGTTGACACTGCTGCTCCTTCCATGGGGCTGCAAACCCCCTCAGCTCCTTTAGTCTCTTCTCCAACTCCTCCATCAAGGAGCCCACTATCAGTCCAATGGTTGGCCGCAAGCATCTGCCTTTGTATTTGGTAGGCTCTGACAGAGCCTCTCAGGAGACAGCCATATCATGCTCCTGTCAGCAAACACTTCCCTGTATCCACAATAGTATCCAGGTTTGGTGACTGTATATGAGGTGGCTACTATGCACTTACCAGTGAGTGCATACTGTGTGTTCTTTTATGGCTGAGTTACCTCACTCAGGATGATATTTTCAAGTTCCATCCATTTGCCTGCGAATTTCATGAAGTCATTGTTTTTAATAGCTGAGTAGTATTCCATTGTGTAAATGTACCACATTTTCTGTATCCATTCCTCTGTGGAGGGACATCTGGGTTGTTTCCAGCTTCTGGTTATTATAAATATGGCTGCTATGAACATAGTGGAGCATGTGTCTTTATTACATGTTGGAACATCTTCTGGGTATATGTCCAGGAGTGGTATAGCTGGGTCCTCAGGTAGTATTATGTTCATTTTTCTGAGGGTCTGCCAAACTGATTTCCAGAGTGGTTGTATCAACTTGCATTCCCACCAGCAAATGGAGGAGTGTTCCTCTTTCTCCACATGCCTGCCAACATCTGCTGTCACCTGAGTTTTTGATCTTAGCCATTCTGACTGGTGTGAGGTGGAATCTCAAGGTTGTTTTGATTTGCATTTCCCTGAGACTAAGGATGTTGAACATTTATTTAGGTGCTTTTTGGCCATTTGATATTCCACAGTTGAGAATTCTCTGTTTAGCTCTCTTCCCCATTTTTTGATAGGGTTATTTGGATCTCTGGAGTCTAACTTCTTGAGTTCTTTGTATATATTGGATATTAGCCCTCTATTGGATGTAGGATTAGTAAAGATCTTTTCCCAATCTGTAGGTTGCTGTTTTGTTCTATTTACAGTGTCCTTTGCCTTACAGAAGCTTTGCAATTTTATGAAGTACTATTTGTCCTTACTTGATCTTATAGCATAAGCCATTGGTGTTCTGTTCAGGAAAATTTCCCCTGTGCCCATGTGTTCAAGGCTTTTCCCCAGTTTCCCTTCTATTAGATTCAGTGTATCTGGTTTTATGTGGAGGTCCTTGATCCACTTGGACTAGAGCTTTGTACAGTAAGATAAGAATGGATCAATTTGCATTCTTCTACATGTTGAATGCCAGTTGAACCAGCACCATTTTTCTTTAAAAAAATGGAAGCATGATAAGCTGTCTCCAGAGAGGCTCAGGCAGAGCCTGATGAATACAGAGGCGGATCTTAGCAGCCAACCATTGGCCTGAGTGAGCATGAGGTCCTGGATGTAGGAGTTGGAGAAGGGACTGAAGGAGCTGAGGGGTTTGCCACCCCATGGAGGGAGCTCCCAGAGACTGGACCACCAACCGAAGAATACACATGGAGAGACAAATGGTGCTGGCCACATAAGTGTCAAAGGAAGACCTTGATGGCTATCAGGAGAGGCCCTTGGGCCTGAGGGTGTTACATGCCCCAGTGTAGGGGAATGCTAGGGAGGGAAGAGGGGATTGGGGGTGGGCAGATGGGGGAGCACCCTCATAGAGGCAGGGGAGGGGGAATGGAATAGGGGGTTTCCAAAGGGGAAAACATTTGAAATGTATATAAAATAAGTATCAAGAGAGAGAGAGAGGGAGAGGGAGGGAGGGAGGGAGGGAGGGAGGGAGGGAGAGAGAGAGAGAGAGAGAGAGAGAGAGAGAGAGAGAGAGAGAGAAAGTAATCTGCTGGATGGTTTTAGCTCTTTTATCAAAGATCAAGTGTCTGTAGGTGTGTGGGTTCATTTCTGGCTCTTCAATTCTATTCCATTGATCTACCTGCCTGTCATTGTAACAATATCATACAGTTTTTATCACTACTGCTCTGTAGTACAACTTGAGGTCGGGGTGGTGATTCTCCCAGAAGTCCTTTTATTTTTGAGAATAGTTTCTGCTATCCTGGGTTTTTTGTTATTCCATATGAATTTGAGAATTGCTCTTTCTAACTCTATGAAGAATTGAGTTGGAATTTTGATGGGGATTGCATTGAATCTGTAGATTGCTTTCGGCAAGATGGCCATTTTAACTATGTTAATCCTGCCAATCCATGAGCATGGGAGATCTTTCCATCTTCTGAGGTCTTCTTCGATTTCTTTCTTCAGAGACTTGAAGTTCTTTTCATACAGATCTTTCACTTGTTTGGTTAGAGTCACACTAAGATACTTTATAATGTTTGTGACTATTGTGAAGATTGTCATTTCCCTAATTTCTTTCTCAGCCCTTTAATCCTTTGAGTATAGGAAGGCTACTGATTTGTTTGAGTTAATTTTATATCCAGCCACTTTGCTGAAGTTGTTTATCAGCTGTAGAAGTTTTCTGGTAGAATTTTTGGGCTCACTTATGTATACTACCATATTTTCTGCAAATAGTGATATTTTGACTTCTTCCTTCCAATTTGTATCACTTTGAGCTCCATTTGTTCTCTAATTTCTCTAGCTAGAACTTCAAGTACTATATTGAATAGATTGGGAGAGAGTGAGCAGCCTTGTCTAGTCCCTGATTTCAGTGGGATTGCTTCAAGTATCTCTCCATTTAGATTGATGTTGACTACTGATTTGCTGTATATTGCTCTTAATACGTTTAGGAGTGGGCCTTGAATTTCTGATCTTTTCAAGGCTTTTACCATGAAGGGGTAATGAATTTTGTCAAATTCTTTCTCAGTGTCTAATGAGACGATCATGTTGTTTGTTTCATGTAGTTTTTTAATATAGTGGATTACACTGATGCATTTCCGTATATTGAGCCATCCTTGATGGATGATCATTTTGATCTGTTCTTGGAATTGATTTGCCAGAATTTTATTGAGTATTTTTTCATCGATATTCATAAGGGAAATTTGTCTGAAGTTCTCTTTCTTTGTTGGGACTTTATGTGGTTTAGGTATAAGTGTAATTGTGGCTTCATAGAACGAATTCAGTAGTGTTCCTTCTGTTTCTATTTTGTGAAACAGTTGGAAGAATATTGGTGTTAGGTCTTCTTGAAGGTCTGATAGAATTCTGCACTAAACCCATCTGGTCCTGGGCTTTTCTTGGTTGGGAGACTTTTAATGACTGCTTCTATTTCTTTAGGTGTTATGGGACTGTTTAAATAGGTTATCTGATCCTGATTTAACTTTTGTATTTGGTATCTGTCTAGAAAATTGTCCATTTTATCCAGATTTTCCAATTTTGTTGAGTATAGGCTTTTGTACTAGGATCTGATGATTTTTTTTAAATTTCCACAGTTTCTGTTGTTATATCTTCCTTTTCATTTCTGATTTTGTTAATTTGCACACTGTCTCTGTGCCCTCTGGTTTGTCTGGCTCAGGGTTTGTCTATCTTGTTGATTTTTCTCCTAGAACCAGCTCCTGGTTTTGTTGGTTCTTTGTGTAGTGCTTTTTGTTTCTGCTTGCTTGATTTCAGCCCTGAGTTTGATTATTTCCTGCTGTCTACTACTCTTGAGTTTATTTGCTTCTTTTTGGAATTATGTTTGTGTAGCTATAGTCTCTTGGGTTTGTTGAAAGATTACTTTCTTGCTTTTTCTCAGGTGTGGTTTCCCTCCTTGTGTTGGAGTTTTCCATCTATTATTCTTTGTAGAGCTGGATGTGTGGAAAGATATTGTGTAAATTTGTTTTTGTCATGGAATACCTTGGTTTCTCCATGTATGATAATTGAGAGTTTTCCTTGGTATAGTAGCCGGTGCTAGCATTTGTGTTCTCTTATTGTCTGTATAACATCTGCCCAGGATCTTCTAGCTTTCATAGTCTCTGGTGAGAAGTCTGGTGTAATTCTGATAGGTCTGCCTTGATATGTTACTTGGCCTTTTTCCCTTACTACCTTTAATATTCTTTCTTTGTTTTGTGCATTTGGTGTTATGATTATTATGTGACAGGAGGAATTTCTTTTCTGGAGTTCTGTAGGCCTCTTGTATGCTTATGGGCATCTCTTTCTTTAGGTTAGGGAAGTTTTCTTCTATAATTTTGTTGAAGATATTTACTGGCTCTTTAAGTTGGGAATCTTCACTCTCTTCTATACCTATTATCCTTAGGTTTTGTCTTCTTATTGTGTCCTGGATTTCATGGATTTTGGGGGTTAGGAGCTTTTTGCATTTTGCATTTTCTTTGACTGTTGTGTTAATGTTTTCTATGGTATCTTCTGCATTTGAAATTCTCTCTTCTATCTCTTTTTTTCTGTTGGTGATACTTGTATGTATGACTCCTGATCTCTTTCCTAAATTTTCTATCTCCAGCTTTGTCTCCCTTTGTGATTTGTTTATTGTTTCTGTTTCCATTTTTAGATCCTAGATGGTTTTGTTCATTTCCTTTGCCTCTTTGATTGTATTTTCCTGTAATTCTGCCTGTTTGATTGTGTTCTCCTGTAATTCTTTAAGGGATTTTTGTGTTTCCTCTTTAAGGGCTGTTTACCTGTTTACCTGTGTTCTCTTGTATTTCTTTAAAGGAGTTATTTATGTCCTTCTTAAAATCTTCTATCTTCATCATGAGATGTGATTTTAAATTAGAGTCTTGTTTTTCTGGTGTGTTGGGGTATCCAGGGCTCGTTGTGGTGGGAGAACTGGGTTCTGATGATGCCAAGTAGCCTTGGTTTCTGTTGCTTATGTTCTTGCTCTTGCTTTTTGCCATCTGGTTATCTTTGGTGTTAGCTGGCCTTGCTATCTCTGACTGTGGCTTGTCCCCCCTGTAAGCCTTTGTGCCAATACTCCTGGGAGACCAGTTCTTTCTGGGACAAATTTGGGTATAGAGAGCTGTGTCAAAGGGTCAGCTCTGGGGTGCAGACAGAAACCGGAAGAATCCTTTCTCTGGCTGATTTTTGTTTCCTGTGTCCTGATGGCTCCGGGCTGGTCCCTCTTGGGCCAGGAATTTGAGCAGAAGTGCTGGTCTTAACCTGTGCTCATAGGTATGTTGGCACTCTTGGGAGAACATACCTTTCCTGGTGGTATTTGCATATGGAGTGCTGTGGCACAGGATCAGCTCTTGTCTCTGTGGCACAGGATCAGCCAGTCTGGGGACTTTTAATGACAATGGACATCTCCCAAATTTGTGTCTCCAGCTCATATTTCTTTCTTGATCTCAAAACTCATATAACCATCTTTCTTTCTGATATTTCTCTATATAAAATCAAAGAGATACCTCAGGTTTAACATTCCTACCTACTGATATTTTCCTCAAAAATATATTCTTCTTCATCTTAGTTAATAACAACTCTACCTCTTAGTCTCAGTCCAAACAGCTTGGATCATCATTATTTCTCTTCCCCCATCTCCCCATATCATATCTAATTAATCAGAAAATTATATTGTCTGTGCCTTCAAAAATGTACAAACTCTGTTTCCTTTTTACCTTATCTGCTACTACCACACTAGTCTAAATTACTATTTCTGTATTACTACAGCAACTATAATACTTCTTTAGCCTTCCATTAATTCTCTCTCCTTTCCTTGGTTCCTTTCCTTGTGTTAAAGTTTATTAATACAGCAACCAAATCAACTTGTTACCTATTGTTTTTTAAAGGGAAAAAACTTACAGTGGTCTTTTATTTCTATCACAATAACAACTGTATTTTTCAAATCTAATATAGCCCCCCTTTCTGACTTCTTTCCTATTCTTATTGAACTTTAGCCATAGTGGCTTTACTATTCTTGGGTCCCAGTAGATATATGACCCTAGCTTAGAGCCTTTGCACTGGTTGTCATCTAAAACTTCCTTTACCTCAGATATCTTCATAAATACCTTCTCTTTTGATCCTATTTTCCCCCCATTTGTTATTTTTCTCAGTGAGTTCTACCCTGACCAAGCTGAGGGAAATGGTTAACAGTTTTACCCAGATATGGACATTGCATTCTATCACACTGGACACTGTATTCTACAGTACTGACCTGCCAGACAAGGAATGTCCATTGGTGTAATAATGATTCTATCACATTGGACACTGTATTATACAATACTGACCTGCCAGATAAGAAATGTCCCCTGGTGTAATAATGATGTAACATAATGATGATGGGGGCAACCAACTGCTTTCTGAGTAGAGTTGAGGCCTTTTCCAGAGAAGAGAATACATTTCTGGTTCTATAAACCTAGTTGCTGGAGAAGTCACAAGCCTTAGGTGGAACCTACTATGAGTGTTTTACTAATTGGACATGTTCTGAAACTGCCATCTCAGTACTTATATTTATATCCATAGACACATGCTTCTCTCAGCCTGTGTCAGAGCAGCTTCTTTTCTCAGGCAGCTATTTTTGTCAGTGGGCTACAGTTAATGCAGAGACTCATAACTAGTCAAAGTACTGAAAATAATTGATTATTGGATATTCAGCCATAAACAAGACATCTTTATGTTTCATGTAGTTTTATTAGTCATGCTTGTTCCAACTGGGCTCTGGGATCAGCAGGCATCTGCCTTCTGTCTATTCAGCCCCCGCCACTAGCTAACACATTTCCCACAAACACCAGGAGCAGTGAGATCGCTCTGCACAGGCCATCCACCCCCGTAGGTATTGCTGCCTACCACCACCAACCATCCTGTGGCTGTGCCCTTTCTCTTACCCACCTGAATTGTCAGGGATGGAAAAGGCCAGACAATCTTAATATTTTAAAATCAGCCAGATGACACAACCACTGGGCTCAGAATCTATTGTCCTAAACTCATCAGCTAGTCTATATTAGAATTCATCTGGTGGCAGAGGCTGCTACCAGTTCTAGATGGCCCGAGGCCTACATGGTGTCTGTGCTTCTCCCTCCAAAGCCTAGCTCTAAAAGCCCTTTCTCTATCTCCTCTTCCTCCTGAGACTCAAAACTCCTGCCTCTATATCTTCACCTAGCAATTGTCATCAAGAGACAATTAGGGAACCTTTGCTTACATCTTTATCTACTCCGAGCCCCAGTAAACATCATGTAAGAGGAGGCAAAAAGATTGTCTAAGGATTGTAAGGCAGTAAGATAAGGATGGGAAGAACTGTGAAACACTATCTTCTATATATGACATGGCCACTGCAATCATGAAAACACAGCAACCATGGGTATCTGAATGAGATATGTACCCCCAAAATGTCATGAAAATAGGATAACTAGTTGAGATAAAGGAGTTTAGCAGGAGTGGGTAAGGCATAAGAAAGAGTAATATGGAGTAAATATGGTAATAGTATATTATATACCTGGATGAATGTCAAAATTTTAAATTTAAAAAAATTAAGAATTTGTTTCAATTTTCTTTGGTAACACAATTAAATGGTTTTCAGGCAAAAATTTTATAGATGGTTAATAAAGCAGGAATTTTTACTGCATTATTCATATATATCTCAAGTGTTAGATGGAAATGATGTTTGATACTGTGTACATACCTAAGACGTGTGCAATTGACTTATTTTTACAGATTTATTTTAAAATATATTTACTTTCAATTATACATGAAAATGCAAACTTGTACACAATTTAGTGGGAGTACTGTGTGATATTTAAATACATGTTTATATTGTATAATCAACCTAGTGAAGAATACTATCTCAAGTAACTAACTAGTTAATGAGAGTATTAGTGAAAGTTTGTCAGTAAATTGATGTTTAATCTGAAACCTGGAGGATAACTGGAAAGAATGAAGGAGAGAGAAAGGTAGGTACAGTATATATAAAATAGAGTGGAATGTGGATTAACTGAAGGCAGAGAAACCATCTAGTCCAGATAATCCACAAAGCAAGACAGAAAACCAGCTGGGCAAACTCCAAACTCTGCATCTCCATGTCTGATGTCAAAGCAGTTTTCAGATATCCAATTCCTGTTTCATTAAAATGCTCTTCATAAGAGTGAACTTTACTAACCAATTAACAGAATATATACCAGGCTGTTTTGAGACTTCCGTTTTCAAAGCAATTAATCTAAATCTTTTTGCCTTAGCCTCAGGAAGATTCTTTGGACAATGGTAAAAAGTAGCCACATTTATCACCAAAATTACCACAAAAACAATTTCTTTATTATTATTTTTTTTCCTACTTTATTTACTTTTCAAATGTTTCCCCCCTTCCAGATCTCCCCTTTGGAACCTCCCCATTTCCTTCCCCCTCCCCCTGCCACTATGGGGGTATTCTCCCACCCACCCACCCACCCACTCTTGTCTTCCCTCCTTGGCATTCTCCTCTACTGGGGGATCTAATACCCTCAGGGCCAAGGGCCTCTCCTCCCCCTGATGGCTAATAAGACCCTCCTCTGTGTGGCCAGCATCATGGGTCCCTCCATGTGTATTCTTTGGTTGGTGATCCAGTCTCCAGGAGTATCAGGGGGTCAGGCCAGTTGACACTGTTGCTGCCTCCCTGATGATGCAAACACCCTCAGGTCCTTCAGTCGCTTCTCCAAGTCCTCAATCTGGGAACTCACATTCCGCCCTACTGTTGCTGTGAAGTGACTCTTGGGTATTTCGAACTTTTGGGCTAATAACCACTTAACAGTGAGTACATACCATGTTCATTCTTTTGTGACTGCGTTACCTCACTCAGGATGATATTTTCAAGTTCCATCCATTTGTCTGCGAATTTCATGCAGTCATTGTTTTTAATAACTGAGTACTATTACATTGTGTAAATGTACCTCATTTTCTGTATCCATTCCTCTATGGAGGACATCTAGGTTGTTTCCAGTTTCTGGCTATTATAAATATGGCTGCTATGAACATAGTGGAGCATGTGTCTTTATTACATGTTGGAGCATCTTCTGGGTATATGTCCAGGAGTGGAATAGCTGGGTCCTCAGGTAGTATTATGTTCATTTTTCTGAGGGTCCGTCAAACTGATTTCCAGAGAGGTTGTATCAATTTACATTCCCACCAGCAATGGAGGAGTGTTCCTCTTTCTCCACATGCTTGCCAACATCTGCTGTCCCCTGAGTTTTTGATCTTAGCCATTCTGACTGGTGTGAGGTGGAATCTCAGGGTTGTTTTGATTTGCATTTCCCTGATGACTAAGGATGTTGAACTTTCTTTAGGTGCTTCTCGGACATTCGAGTTTTATCAGTTGAGAATTCTCTGTTTAGCTCTGTTCCCCATTTTTTGATAGGGTTATTTGGATCTCTAGAGTCTACCTTCTTGAGTTGTTTGTATACATTGGATATTAGCCCTCTATTGGACGTGGGATTGGTAAAGATCTTTTCCCAATCTGTACGTTGCAATTTGTCCTATTTGCAGTGTCCTTTGCCTTACAAAAGCTTTGTAATTTTATGAGGTCCCATCTGTCGATTGTTGATCTTAGAGCACAAGCCATTGGTGTTCTGTGAAGGAACTTTCCCCCTGTGCCCATGTGTCCGAGACTTTTCCCCACTTTCTCTTCTATTAGATTCAGTGTATCTGGTTTTATGTGGAGGTCCTTGATCTACTTGGACTTGAGCTTTGTACAGGAAGATAGGAATGGATCAATTCGCAATCTTCTACATGTAGACCGCCAGTTGATCCAGCACCATTTGTTGAAGATGCTGTCTTTTTTCCACTGGATGATTTTAGCTCCTTTGTCAAAGATCAAGTGTCCATAAGTGTGTGGGTTCATTTCTGGGACTTCAATTCTATTCCATTGATCTACCTGCCTGTCACTGTACCAATAACATGCAGTTTTTATCACTACTGCTCTGTAGTACTGCTTGAAGTCAGGGAGGCTGATTCCCCCAGAAGTTCTTTTATTGTTGAGAATAGTTTTTGCTATCCTGGGTTTTTTGTTATTCCATATGAATTTGAGAATTGCTCTTTCTAGGTCTACGAAGAATTGAGTTGGTATTTTGATGGGGATTGCATTGAATCTGTAGATTGCTTTCGGCAGGATGGCCATTTTAACTATATTCATCCTGCCAATCCATGAGCATGGGAGATCTTTCCATCTTCTGAGGTCTTCTTCGATTTCTTTCTTCAGAGACTTGAAGTTCTTGTCATACAGATCTTTCACTTCTTTGGTTAGAGTCACACCAAGATATTTTATATTGTTTGTGACAATTGTGAAGGGTGTTATTTCCCTAATTTCTTTCTCAGCCTGTTTATCCTTCCAGTATAGGAAGGCTACTGATTTGCTTGAGTTAACTTTGTATCCATCCAAAGTTGTTTATCAGCTGTAGAAGATCTCTGGTAGAGTTTTTCATGTCACTTAAATATACCATCATATCATCTGCAAATAGTGATATTTTGATTTCTTCCTTTCCAATTTGTATCCCTTTGACCTCCTTTTCTTGTCTAATTACTCTAGCTAGAACTTCAAGTACTATATTGAATAGATAGGGAGAGAGAGGACAGCCTTGCCTAATCCTCGATTTTAGTGGGATTGTTTCAAGTTTCTCTTCATGTAGTTTGATGTTGACCACTGGTTTAATGTATATTGCTTTTACTATGTTTAAGTATGCTCCTTGAATTCCTGATCTTTGCAAGACTTTTATCATGAAAGGATGTTGAGCTTTGTCAAATGCTTTTTCAGCATCTAACGAAATGACCATGTGGGTTTTTTTCTATGAGTTTGCTTATATAGTGGATTACATTGATGGATTCTGGGTATTGAACCATCCCTGCATCACTGGGATGAAGCCTACTTGGTCATGGTGAATGATCGTTTTGATGTGTTCTTGGATTCGGTTTGCAAGAATTTATTAAGTATTTTTGCATTGATATTCATAAGGGAAAATTGTCTGAAGTTTTCTTTTATTGTTGGGTCTTTGTGGGGTTTTGGTATCAGTGTAACAGTGGCCTCATAGAATGAATTGGGTAGTGATCCATATGTTTCTATTTTGTGGAATAGATTGAAGAGTATTGGTATTAGGTCTTCTTCTTCTGCTCTGAACCCATCTGGTCCTGGGCTTTTTTTGATTGGGAGACTTTTAATGCCTGCTTCTCTTTCTTTAGGGGTTATGGGACTATTTAGATGGTTTATCGGATCCTGATTTAACTTTGGTATCTGTCTAGAAACTTGTCCATTTCCTCCAGATTTTCCACTTTTGTCAAGTATAGTCTTTTGTAGTAGGATCTGATGGTTTTTTTAACTTCCTCAGAATCTGTTGTTATATCTCCCTTTTCATTTCTAATTTTGTTAATTTGCATACTGTCTCTGCCCTCTGGTTAGTCTGTCTAAGGGTTTATCTATCTTCTTGATTTTCTCAAAGAACAATCTCCTGATTTTGTTGATTCTTTGTATAGATCCTTTAGTTTCTACTTGGTTGATTTCAGCCCTTAATTTGATTATTTCCTGCCTTCTACTCCTCTTTGGTGTATTAGCTTCTTTTTGTTCTAGAATTTTCAGGTGTGCTGTTAAGATACTAGTATATGCTCTCTCCAGTTTCTTTTTGGAGGCATTCAGAGCTGTGAGTTTTCCTCTTAACACTGCTTTCATTTTTTTCCCGTAAGTTTGGGTATGTTGTACTTTCATTTTCATTAAATTCTAGGAAGTCTTTAATTTCCTTCTTTATTTCTTCCTTGACCATGTTATCATTGAGTAGAGCATTGTTCAGCTTCCATGTCTATGTGAGCTTTGTGTTTTTGTTGCCATTGAAGACCAGGTTTAATCCATAGTGATCTGATAGGAGGCATGGGATTATTTCAATCTTCTTATATCTGTTGAGGTTTGTTTTGTGACCAATTATATGATCAATTTTGGAGAAGGTACCATGAGGTGATGAGAAGGAGGTATATTCTTTGGATGTAGGATGAAATATTCTATAGATATCTGTTAAACCCATTTGGTTCATAGCATCTGTTAGTTTCACTGTGTCTCTGTTTAGTTTATGTTTCCAAGATCTGTCCATTGTTGATAGTGGGGTGTTGAAGTCTCCCACTATTATTATGTAAGGTGCAGTGTATGCTTTGAGCTTTAGTAAAGTTTCTTTTATAAGTGTGGGAGCTCTTGTATTCAGGGCATAGATGTTCAGAATTGAGAGTTCTTCTTGGTATTTTTTTCCTTTGATGAGTATAAAGTGTCCTTCCTTATCTTTTTTGGTGACTTTTGTTTGAAAGTCAATTTTATCTGATATTAGAATGGCTACTCCAACCTGTTTCTTGGGGCCATTTGCCTGGAAAATTTTTTCCATCCATTTACTCTGAGGTAGTGTTTGTCTTTAACATGGAGGTGCGTTTCCTGTATGCAGCAAAATGCTGGGTCCTGTTTATTGATCCAGTCTGACAGTCTATGTCTTTTTAATGGGGAGTTGAGACCAATGATGTTAAGAGATATTAAAGAATAGTGATTGTTGTTTCCTGTTATTTTCGATGTTGTTTATATGTTTGTGTGGCTATCTTCTTTTGAGTTTGTTGAAAGATTACTTTCTTGCTTTTTCTTGAGTGTAGTTTCTGTACTTGAGTTGGCGGTTTCCATCTTTTATTCTTTTGTAGGGCTGGATTTGTGGAAACATACTGTGCAAATTTGGACTTGTCATAGAATATTTTGGTATATCTTGTTTTCATCATCTATGATTATTGAGAGTTTTGCTGGCTATAGCATCCTGGGCTGGCATTTGTGTTCTCTTAGAGTCTGTATGAGATCTGCCCAGGATCTTCTAGTTTTCTTAGTCTCTGGTGAGAATTCTTGTGTAATTCTGATAGGTCTGCCTTTATATGTTACTTGACCTTTTTCCCTTACTGCTTTTAAATATCCTTATTTTGTGTATTTGGTGTTTTGGCTATAATGTGACGGGAGGAATTTCTTTTCTGGTCCAGTCTATTTGGCATTCTGTAGGTTTCTTGTATATTTATGTTCATCTCTTTCTTTAGGTTAGGGAAGTTTTCTTCTATAATTTTGTTGAAGATATTTACTGGTCCTTTAAGTTGGGAATCTTCACTCTCTTCTATACCTATTATCCTCAGGTTCTGTCTCCTAATTGTATCCTGGATATCTTGGATTTTTTGGGTTAGGACCTTTTTGGATTTTGTGTTTTCTTTGATTGTTGTGTCCATGTTTTCTATGGTATCTTCCACACCTGAGATTTGCTCTTCCATCTCTTGTATTCTATTGGTGATTCTTGCATCTATGACTCCTGATTTCTTTCCTATGTTGTGTAACTTGAGGGTTGTCTCCCTTTGTGATTTCTTTATTGTTTCTATTTCTGTTTTTAATTCCTGAATGGTTTTGTTCATTTGTTTGATTGTGTTTTCCTGTAATTTTTTAAGGGATTTTTGCGTGTCCTCTTTAAGGGTGTCTAGTTGTTTACCTGTTTTCTCTTATATTTCTTTAAGGTAGTTATTTATTTCCTTCTTAAAATCTTCTACCATCCTCTTGATATGTGATTTTATGTCTGAGTCTTCCTTTTCTGGTGTGTTCAGGTATCCAGGGCTGGCTGTGGTGGGAGAGCTGGGTTCTGATGAAGCCAAGAAGTCTTGGTTTCTGTTCCTTGTGTTCTTGCCCTTTCCTTTCGCCATCTGGTTATCTCTGGTGTTAGCTGGTCTTTCTCTCTCTGACTGTGGTTTGTCTTTCTTGCAAGCCTAGGTGTCAATAGTCCTTGGAGACCAGTTCTCTCTGAGAGGATTTTGGGGTTGGAGAGTTGTTGTGCAGGGTCAGCTCTGGGGTGCAGACAGAAACAGGAATGATCTAATCCCCAGCTGACCCTTGTTTCCTGTGTCCTGATGGCTCTGCTATGTCCCTCTTTTTCCAGTCAATTTGAAAAGAAGTGGTGGTCTTGCCTGTGCTTAAATGTGTCGGCACTCCTGGTATACCAGCTCTGTCCTGGCACTATTTGAGTATGGAGCCTTGTGTCACAGGATCTGCTCTCCAGCCATGGAAAGAAACCAGATCCTGTTCCTCACTCCCTGTGACCTGGGAATTCCAGGTGGGACCCTCTGATCAGTCAGTCTTGTCTCCACTCCTGGGAGGCTAGCTTTCTCCTAGTGCTATTTGGTTATGGATCCCTGGTGGCCCAAGCAGAGGACTCCTGCCACAGATGTAAACTGGATGTCTCCTACTTCCTGGCTTTTCCTCAGTCCCTGTGTCTGGAGCCCTTCTCTTGCTGGCTTTTCCACACACGTGGGTGGCTCGCTTTCTCCAGGCACTGTTTGGCTATGGAGACCTATTGGCCCAGGCAGAGGTCTCCTGCCACAGATGGAAACTGGCAGGCTCTTATCTCCTGGCTATAGAATCTGTACTCTTAATTCAGCATATTGACTCTCACCTAGCAGTTTGTCCTTGACAGTATTAATGCCTCTAGTCTGATTACATTCCTCTATAACTGAAGCCTCTCCACCATGTTAACCATTGTATTATTGAGGGCCAAGTTTTTAGATAGCTGACATAAAATCTTTTCAATATTTTGGAATTATAAAGTTTTGTGTGGTCTAGTTATTAAGTATTTCTTTTATATAAGGGTAATGTATGCCATAATCATTATTGCTTCTTAAGTTTTTTCAGATCTAGCATCTCTATGGGCTGCCACCCAAGTTGTTCATGACCTTGTGGATTTCTCTCATCTGGAGCTACTTCTTACTGTAATTGGAAAAAAATATTTTTGGGTCTTCTAATGGGCTTGGAATTCTACCCTGCAATCTTTTTATAAGGTGGTGCTGTAGGCTCCAGACTGGATTTTCTGACCTAGCTTGAGAAAACTCTATATTTTGATTTAAAGGATCCTCTAATTTTTATTTATTTATTTATTTTACTTATTCATTTTATATCCTGCTCACTATCTCCTCCTGGTCACCCCCCCACACACAATCTTTCCCCCATTAACCCCTTCTGAATGGGAAGGGGCCCTGTGGGTATACCCCCACCCTGGGACTTCAATTCTCTACAAGGCTAGAGGCTTCCACTAGGCAAGACAACTCAGCTAGTAGAATATATCCTACTATAGGCAACAGCTTTTGGGATAGACCCCACTCCAATTGTTTGGAATCCACATGAAAACCAAGCTTTACATCTGCTACATATGTGTGAGGAGGCCTAGGTCCAGCCCATGTTGGTGGTTCAGACTCTGAGGGCCCCAAGGGACCAGGTTAGTTGATACTGTGGGTCTTCCTGTGGAGATCCTATCCCCTTCGGGGCCTACAGTCCTTTCTCCTATTCTTCCATAACAGTCCCCAAGCTCCATCCACTGTTTGTGGGTGTCTGTATCTATCTGAGTCAGCTGCTGGGTGAAGCCTTTCAAAGAACAACTTGCTCCTGTCTGCAAGCATAACAGAATATCATTAATAGTGTTAGGGATTGGTGATTGCCCATGGGATGGGTCTCAAGTTGGGACAATCACTGGTTGGCCATTCCCTCAGTCTCTGCTCCATCCCTGTCCCTGTAATTCTTGTAGACAGGATACATTTGGAGTCCAAAGCTTTGTGGGTGAGTTGGTGTGCCTATTGCTCCATTGGGTTTCCTTCCTGGCTACAGGAGGTAGCCTCTTCAGGTTCCATATCTCTAATGCTGTGAGTCATAGGTAAGGATAATCCATGTCTTAGTCAGGGTTTCTATTCCTGTACAAAACATCATGACCAAGAAGCATGTTGGGGAGGAAAGGGTTTATTGAGCTTACTCTTCCACACTGCTTTTCATCACTAAAGGAAGTCAAGACTAGAACTTAAGCAGGTCAGGAAGCAGGAGCTGATGCAGAGGCCATGGAGGGATGTTCCTTACTGGCTTGCTTCTCCTGGCTTGCTCAGCTGGCTTTCTTATAGAACCCAAGACTACCAGCCCACAGATGGTACCACCCACAAGGGGCCCGCCCCCCTTGACCACTAATTGAGAAAATGCCTTAAACCTGGATCTCATGAAGGCATTTCCTTAACTGAAGCTCCTTTCTCTGTGATAACTCCAGCTTGTGTCAAGTTGACACAGAAAACCAGCCAGTACAGTTGACCCCTTGTCAACTTGACACACAAACACATCACTATTAAGCCTCGACCCTTACTTTCTTATTCATACCCAAGATCTAACTAACTTTAAAAGTCCCACAGTCTTGCATATTAAAAGTTCAGTCCCTTTAAAATATCCAATATCTTTTAAAATTCAAAGTCTTTTAAAAATTCAAAGTCTCTTAACTGTGGGCTCCACTAAAATACCTTCTTTCTTCAAGAGGGAAAAATATCAGGGCACAGTCACAATCAAAAGCAAAATCAAACTCCAACCATCCAAATGTCTAGTATCCATTCACGATCTTCTGGATTCCTCCAAGGGCTTGCGTCACTTCTCCAGCTCTGCCCTTTGTAGCACACACCTTATCTTCTAGGTTCCAGATGCCTGTACTTCACTGCTGCTGCTGTTCTTGGTGGTCATCTCATGGTACTGGCATCTCCAAAACACTGCTGTCTTCTGCTGTAACTAGGTTTACCAACAGCCTCTCATAGGCTCTCTTCATGGTGCCAAGCCTCACCTCCTTTGCATGACCCCTTCAGTCCTGGGCTATCAATGCAACTGAGGCTGCACCTTCACCAACGGCCTTCTGTGGCCTCTCACAGTGCCCAGACCTCAGCTGCTCTTCATGACTCCTTCATGCCTTCAAAACCAGTACCACCTGGGTGACTCTTACACATAATCAATTCCAGCCACAGCACTAGGTACAACCTCAGCTATCTCTGGAACGCAACCTCTGTGCCCTCAGAAAACACTTCCCAGAATATTTCACCTCAGTGATGCTGGTTTCTTCTTAATCACTGCTAATTTCTTAGCTCCAGCTAACCAGCATCAATAGTCCCAGTAATGCAAAGTTTTCACTTTGGAAGTTCTGGTATCTTGTTAATCACAGCTGATCCTTCAGCCTCAGCTAACCAAAACCACAGAATCTTCACAATCAAAATAGCAATGGCTCTGACAAGAGTCCTTAATCTTTTCTCTGAAGTTTCACAAGCCAGGAATCCATCCTCTGCACTATTCTCAACATTATCTTCAAATATAATTCTAGATTATGTCTAGGATAGTGAGGAAAGAGGAATATTTACAAAATATGAGGCCAGTGATAGGCCACGGGGGGGGGGGGAAGGAAACAGTACCAAGATCCTACCAGTATTTAGTTCTCTGCCAGTATAGAGTTAACAATTGAAAATACAGAGCTACACCTCTTCACAATATAAAATGGTTACCCCAACAGGTTAGTGTTCTGTTTAAGAATTTGTCTCCACATGAGGCTCCATACCCAAATAGCAAAGGGAAAGAGCTACCCTCACAGGAGTGTGGACAAGCCTGTCAGCGGGGATAAGGCCAGCACCTTTGCCCAGAGGGACCTGCCCATAACATTCAGGACACAGGGACTGAGGAATGGCATTCTGGTTTCTTTCTGCGGCCTGGGAGCTGATCCTGTGACACAGGGCTCCATACTCAGTGCCAGGAGAGAGCTAGTCTCCCAGGAGTGCAGACACACCTTTGAGCACAGAAAGACCACCATTGCTGTTCAAATTCCTCAATCAAGAGGGACCCTCGAAGAGCTATCAGGACACAGGAACCAAGGAACAGTTGGGGACAGGACCCTTCTGGTTGCTGTCTGCACACCAGAGCTGACCCTGCACCACAGCTCTCCAAACCCAAATTCCTCACAGAGAGAGCTGGTCTTCAAGGAGTACTAATGGAAAGGCTTGCAGGAGGGACAAGCCACAGTCAGAGAGAGCAAGACAAGCTAACACCAGAGATAACCAGATGGCTAAAGGCAAGGGCAAGAACATAAGGAACAGAAACCAAGGCAACATGTCATCATCAGAACCCAGGTCTCCCACCACAATGAGCCCTGGATACTCCAACACATCAGAAAAGCAATACACAGATTTAAAATCACTTCTCATGATGATGATAGAAGACTTTAAGAAGAAAATAAATAACTCCCTTAAAGAAATACAAGAGAACACAGGTACACAGCTAGAAGCCCTTAAAGAGGAAATACAGGAAAACACAATCAAACAGGCGAAAGAATGAACAAAACCATTCAAGATCTAAAAATGGAAATAGAAACAATAAAGAAATCACAAAGGGAGACAACCCTGGAGATAGAAAACCTAAAAAAGAGATCAGGAGTCATAGATGCAAGCATCACCAACAGAATACAAGAGATAGAAGAGAGAATCTCAGGTGCAGAAGATACCATAGAAGCTGGGCAATGGTGGTGCACGCTTTTAATCCCAGCACTTGGGAGGCAGAGGCAGGTGGATTTCTGAGTTCGAGGCTAGCCTGGTCTACAGAGTGAGTTCCAGGACAGCGAGGGCTACACAGAGAAACCCTGTCTCGGAAAAAAAAAAAGAGAGAGAGAGAGAAAGAAGAGGAGGAGGAGGAGGAGGAGGAAGACAAAGTAGAAAAAATTGACACATTGTCAAAGAAAATGCAAAATACAAAAAACTCCTAACCCAAAACATCCATGAAATTCAGGATACAATGAGAAGACCAAACCTAAGGATAATAGGTATAGAAGAGAGTGAAGATTCCCAACTTAAAGGACCAGTAAATATCTTCAACAAAATTATGGAAGAAAACTTCCCTAACCTAAAGAAAGAGATGAACATAAACATTCCAGAAGCCTACAGAACTCCAAATAGATTGGACCAGAAAAATTCCTCCCAACACATAATAGTCAAAACACCAAATGCACAAAACAAAGAAAGAATATTAAAAGCAGTAAGGGGAAAAGGTCAAGTAACATATAAAGGCAGACCTATCAGAATTACACCAGACTTCTCACCAGAGACCATAAAAGCTAGAAGATCCTGGACAGATCTCATACAGACCCTAAGAGAACACAAATGCCAGCCCAGGCTGCTATACCCAGCAAAACTCTCAATAATCACAGATGGTGAAACCAAGATATTCTATAACAAAACCAAATTTACACAATATCTTGTCACAATCCCAGCCCTACAAAGGACAATAGATGGAAAACTCCAACACAAGGAAGGAAACTACACCCTAGGAAAAGCAAGAAAGTAATCTTTCAACAAGCCCAAAAGAAGATAGCCACACAAACATAAAAATAACATCAAAAATAACAGGAAGCAACAATCACTATTCCTTAATATCTCTTAATATCAATGGACTCAATTTCCCAATAAAAAGAAATAGGCTAACAGATTGGATACATAAACAGGACCCAGCATTTTGCTGAATACAGGAAACACACCTCAGTGTTAAACATTACCTCAGAGTAAAGGGCTGGGGCAATTTTCCAGGCAAATGGTCCCAAGAAACAGGCAGGAGTAGCCATTCTAATATCGGATAAAATCGAATTTCAACCAAAGGTCATCAAAAAAGATAATGAAGGACACTTGATCCTCATCAAAGGAAAAAAATCTACCAAGAAGAACTCTCAATTCTGAACATCTGTGCTCCAAATGCAAGGGCACCCACATTCATAAAAGAAACTTTACTAAAGCTCAAAGCATACATTGCACCTGACACAGTAATAGTAGGAGACTTCAACACCCCACTATCAACAATGGACAGATCTTGGAAACACAAACTAAACAGAGACACAGTGAAACTAACAGATGCTATGAACCAAATGGGTTTAACAGATATCTGTAGAACATTTCATCCTAAATCAAAAGAATATACCTTCTTTTCAGCACCTCATGGTACTTTCTCTAAAATTGACCATGTAATTGGTCACAAAAGAAATCTCAACAGATATAAGAAGTTTGAAATAATCCCATGCCTCCTATCAGATCACTACAGATTAAGGCTGGCTTTCAATGGCAACAAAAACAACAGAAAACCCACATAGACATGGAAGCGGAACAAAGCTCTACTCAATGATAACTTGGTCAAGGAAGAAATAAAGAAAGAAATTAAAGACTTCCTAGCATTTAATGAAAATGAAAGTACAACTTACCAAACCTATGGGACACAATGAAAGCAGTGCTAAGAGGAAAACTCAGCTCTGAGTGCCTCCAAAAAGAAACTGGAGAGATCATACACTAGGAGCTTAACAGCACACCTGAAAGTTCTAGAACAAAAAGAAGCTAATACACCCAAGAGGAGTAGAAGGCAGGAAATAATCAAATTAAGGGCTGAAATCAACCAAGTGGAAACTAAAAGAACTATACAAAGAATCAACAAAACCAGGAGCTGGTTCTTTGAGAAAATCAAGAAGATAGATAAACCCTTAGACAGACTAACCAGAGGGCAGAAACAGTATGCAAATTAACAAAATTAGAAATGAAAAGGGAGATATGATAACAGAACCTGAAGAAATTAAAAAAGCCATCAGATCCTACTACAAAAGCCTATACTCAACAAAATTGGAAAATCTGGATGAAATGGACAAGTTTCTAGACAGATACCTAATACATCCATCGCTGATCACTTCAAAGAGAGAGGTGCAGCCAAGAGTTCCTGCTGGCCCGGGGCCCTCCTACTGACTTGTGTAGAGGCTGAGTCCTGACTGTCTCTACTACATAATGTCCCCACCCCACCCCTCCCCACCCCAGCAGACCTACCCATTCCATGAGGCCTCAAGTCCTGCAGGGTGAGGTCAGTCTTCTCTCACTGAGTCCAGACCAGGCAGTCACCTGCAGTATATGTGTCGGAGGTCTCAGACCAGCTAGTGTATGCTACCTGGTTGGTGGCTCAGTGTCTGAGAGATCTCAGGGGTCTGGTTTAGTTGAGACTGCTGGTCTATGGGGTCGCTCTCTTCCTCAACTTCTTCCAGCCTTTCACTAATTCAACCACAGGAGTCCCAGACTTCAGTCCATTGGTTGTGTGTAAGTATCTGTATCCATCTCAGTCAGCTGTTTGTTGGATCTATCAGAGGATAGCCATGCTAGCTAGGCTCCTGCCTGTAAACACACCATAGCATCAGTAATAGTGTCAGGCCTTGGGGCCACCCCTTGAGCTAAATCCCAAGTTGGGCCTGTCACTGGACCTCCTTTCCCTCAGTTTTTTCTCAATTTTTGTCCCTTCAGTTCTTTTATACAGGAACAATTCTGGGTCAGAGCTTTTGACTGTGGGATGGCAACCCCATCCCTACTTTATGCCCTGTCTTTATGCTGGAGATCAACTCTACAGGTTCCCTCTCTCCACTGATGGGCATTTCATCTAAGGTCCTTCTCTTTGAGTCCTGAGAGTCTCTCACCTCCCAGGTCTCTGGTACATTCTGGAGGGTACCCCTACCTACTACCTCTCTGAGGTTGCCTGTTTCCATTCTTTCTGCTGGCCCTCCAGGCTTCAGTCCTGTCCCCCAACCCCAAATACCTGACCATGTTCCTTTTTTCTCCTCCCCCCACCCCCGTCCATCTCCCCTATCTCATCCAGATCCCTCCCTCTCTCTGCCTTCCCTGATTGCTTTTTTTTCCCTCCCAAGTGGGATTGAAGCATCCTCACTTGGGCCCTGCAGCTTGTTAGCCTTCTCGAGTTCTGTGGATTGTATCCAGCGTATTCTGTACTTTTTGCCTAATATCCACTTATTAGTGAGTACATACCATGCATGTCCTTTTGGGTCTGAGTTACCTCACTCAAGATGACATTTTCTAGTTCCATCCATTTGCCTGCAAAACTCATGATGTCCTCATTCTTAATAGCTGAGTAGTATTCCATTGTGTAAATGACCCACATTTTCTGTATCCATTCTCCCACTGTGGGACATCTGGGTTGTTTCCAGCTTCTGGCTATCACAGATAAAGCTGCTATTAACATAGTGGAGCTCGTGCCCCTATGGCATGGTGAGGCATCTTTTGGGGATATACTCAAGAGTGGTATAGCTGGGTCTTCTGGTAGATCAATTTCCAATTTTCCGAGGAACCTTCAGATTGATTTCCAGAGTGGTTGTACCAGTTTGCAATCCCACCAGAAATAGAGGAATGTTCCTCTTTCTCCACATCCTCACCAACATGTGCTGTCACCTGAGTTTTTGATCTTAGCCATTCGGACTGGTATGAGGTGAAATCTCAGGGTCATTTTGATTTATTTGTATTTCCCTGATCGCTAAGGACTTTGAACTTTTCTTTAAGTGTTTCTTGGCCATTTGAGTTTCCTCTGTTGTGAATTCTCTGTTTATACCTCATTTTCTGATTGGGTTGTTTGGTTTTTTGGATGTTTGCTTTTTGAGTTCTTTATAAATTTTGAATATTAGCCCTCTATCAGATATGGGGTTAGTGAAGATTTTTTCCCCCAATCTGTAGGTTGTCTATTTGTCCTATTGATGGTGTCCTTTGCCTTACAGAAGCTTTTCAATTTCACGAGGTCCCATTTATCAATTTTTTTTATTAATCATTCCATTCATTTATATCTTGAATGATATCCCACTTCCAGGTTACCCCTACACAATCCCCCATCCCATATCCGTCCTCTCCTCCCTATCCTTTGCTTCTGAGGGTGCTCTCCAACCCACCCACTCTCTCCTGTCCCACCTCTCCAGTATCCCCCTACACTGGGGCATCAAACCTTCACAGGACCAAGAGCCTCCCCTCTCATTGATGTGAGACAAGACCATCCTCTGCTACATATGTATCTGAAGTTATGGATCCCTCCCTGTACACTCCTTGGTTGATGGTCTAGTCCCTGGGAGCACTGGGTGGTCCAGTCAGCCTTGTTCTTCCTATGGGGTTGCACTCTCCTGCTTTTCCTCCAATCCTTCTGCCAGCTCTCCTATTGGAGTCCCTGAGCTCAGTCTGATGGTTGGCTGCAAGCCTCCACATCTGCATTGGTCAGTTGATGGCTGAACTTTCCAAGGAACAGCCATACTAGGTACCTTTCAGATTGCACCTCTTGGCAACAGCAACAGTGTTGGGGTTTGGTGTCTGCAGACAGGATGGATCCCCATGTAGGGCAATCCCCAGATGGCCCTTCCTTCAGTCTCTGTTCCATTTTTGTTCCTGTTCTTCCTTTGGACAGGAACATTTCTGGGTTAAAATCTTTGAGATGAGTGAGTGGCCCCATCCCTCAACCGGAGACCGTGTCTATCTACTGGAAGTGGTTTCTACAGGTTCTTTTTCCCCTTCTCTACGAATTTCAGCTAAAGTCCTCCCTGTTGGGGCCTGGGAGCCTCTCATTTCCCTGGCATCTGGGACCCTCCAGTGTCTGTCCCTAGTTCCTTATCCCCCATTGCTACATATTTTTATTTGGTCTCCTGACCTTCTGTACCATTCTCCTGTCCAGTCCAGCACCTGATACTGTCCCCCTTATTTACTCCCCCTCCTCTCTCCCTCACAGGGCTCCCTCCCTCCACCTGACATGATCACCCTGTTCCTGCTTCTATGTAGGATTGAAGCATCAACAACCTGGTCTTCTGTCCTCTAAAGTTCCATCTGGTCTGTGGGTTGTGTGATGGGCATTGTGAGCTTTTGGGCTAATATCCACTTATCAGTGAGTACACACCATGTATTTTCTTTTGTGTCTGGGGTACCTCACTCAGCATATTTTCTAGTTCCATCTATTTGCCTAAGAATTTCATGAAGTCATTGTTCTTAATAGCTGAGTAGTACGCCATTGTGTAAATGTACCATATTTTCTGAATCCGTTTGTCTTTTGAGGGGCATGTGGGTTGTTTCCAGCTCCTGGCAATTGTGAATGAGGCTGCTATAAACATAGTGGAGCATGTGTCCTTGTTGTATGTTGGAGCATCTATATGTCCAGGAGAGATATAGCTGGGTCTTCAGGTAGAAGTATTTCCAGTTTTCTCAGGAACTGCCATATTGATTTCCACAGCTTGCAATCCCACCAGCAATGGAAGAGTGTTCCTCTTTCTCAACATTCTTGCCTGCATGTGCTATCACCTGCGTTTTTTATCTTAACCATTCTGACTGGTGTGAGGTGGAATCTCAGAGTCATTTTGATTTATATTTCCCTGATGACTAAGCATTTCTTTAAGTGCTTCTCAGCCATTCAAGATTCCTCAGTTGAGAATTCTGTTTAGCTCTGTACCCCATGTTTAATAGGGTTATTTGATTCTCTGTAGTCTAACTTCTTCAGTTCTTTGTATATTTTCCATATTAGCGCTCTATCAGACAAAGGGTTGGTAAAGATCTTTTCCCAATCTGTGGGTTGCCATTATGTCCTATTGACCATATCCTTTTCCTTACAGAAGCTTTTAAATTTTATGAGGTCCCATTTGTCGATTCTTGATCATAGATCATAAGCCATTGGTGTTTTGGTCAGGAACTTTTCCCCCGTGCCCATGTGTTCGAGGCTTTTTCCCACTTTCTCTTCTATTAGATTCAGTGTATCTGGTTTTATGTGGAGGCCCTCTGCTTATTCTGGCTAAGGGTTTATCTATCTTGTAGATTTTCTCAACTAGCTCTTACTTTTGTTGAGTCTTTGTATAGTTCTCTTTGTTTCTACTTGGTTGATTTCAACCCTGAGTTTGATTATTTCCTGCTGTCTACTCCTCTTGAGTGTATTTGCTTCTTTTTGTTTTAGAACTTTCAGATGTGCTGTTAAGATGCTAGTGTATGCTCTCTCCCATTCTTTATGGAGGCATTCAGAGCTATGAGTTTTCCTTTTAGGACTGCTTTCATTGTGTCCCACAAGTTTGGGTGTGCTATGTCATCGCTTTCGTTAATTCTAGGGAGTCTTTAATTTCATTATTTCTTCTCTGACCAAGTTATCATTGAATAGAGAGTTGTTCAGTTTCCATGGGTATGTGGGTTTTCTGTTGTTTTTGTTGTTATTGAAGTCTAGCCTTAGTCCATGGTGATCTGATAGGATGCATGGGATTATTTCAATCTTCTTGTATCAATTGAGGCTTGTTTTGTGACTGATTATATGGTCAATTTTAAAGAAGGTTCCATGAGGTGCTGAGAAGAAGGTATATTCTTTTGTTTTATGGTAAAATTTTCTGTAGGTATCTGTTAAATCCATTTGGTTAATAACTTCTGTTAGTTTTTACTGTGTCTCTGTTTAGTTTCTGTTTCCATGACCTGTCCATTAGTGAGAGTGGGGTGTTGAAGTTTCCCACTATTACTGTGTGGGGTTCAATGTGTGTTTTGAACTTTAGTAAAGTTTCATTTTAAGAATGTTGGTATCCTTGCATTTGGGGTACAGGTGATCAGAATTGAGAGTTCATCTTGGTGGATTTTTCCTTTGATGAATATGAAGTGTCCTTCCCCATCTCTCTTGATAACTTTTGGTTGAAAGTCTATTTTACTGGGTATTAGAATGGGAACTCCCACTTTTTTATTGAGACCATTTGCTTGGAAGACTTTTTTCCAACCTTTTAATATGAGGTAATGTCTTTGTTTGTCACTGAGATGTGTTTCTTGTATGCAGCACAATTCTGTACCCTGCCTGTATATCCAGTCTGTTTGCTTATTTCTTTCTATTGGAGAATTGAGTCCATTGATGTTGAGATATTAAAGCAGATGATTTTTAGTTCCTCTTATGTTTGTTGTAGGTGGCATTATGTGCATGTGATTCTCTCCTTTTGACTTTCTTGTGAGATGATTAGTTTTTTGTTTGTTCTTTGATGTAGGTACCCTCCTTGTGTTGGTGTTTTCCTTCTAGAATCCTCAATTTGTTTTTGTCATGGAATATTTTGGTTTTTCCATCTAAGTTGATTGAGAGTCTTGCAGGGTATAGTAGCCTGTGTTGGCATTTGTGTTCTCTTAGGGTCTGTATGACATCTGCCCAGGATCTTCCAGTTTTTATAGTCTCTGGTGAGAAGTCTGCTTTAATTCTGATAGTTCTGCCTTCATATGTTACTTGAACTTTTTCCCTTACAGCTTTTAATATTGTTTCTTTATTCTGTACATTTGGTGTTTTGATTATTATGTGATGAGAGGATTTTCTTTTCTGGTCCAATCTATTTGGCGTTCTGTAGGCTTCTTGTATACTTATGTTCATCTCTTTCTTTAGGTTAGGGAAGTTTTCTTCTATAATTTTGTTGAAGATATTTACTGGCCCTTTGAGTTTGGAATCTTCACTCTCTTCTATATCTATTATCATTTGGTTTGGTCTTCTCATTGTGTCCTGGATTTCCTGGATGTTTTGGGTTAGGAGCTTTTGGCATTTTGTATTTTCTTTGACTGTTGTGTCAATATCTTCTAAGGTATCTTCTACACCTAAGATTCTCTCTTCTGTCTCTTGTATTCTGTCGGTGATTCTTACATCTATAATTCCTAACCTCATTCCTAGTTTTCTCATTTCCAGAGTTGCCTCCATTTGTGTTTTCTTTTTTTGTTTCTATTTCCACTTTTAGGTCTTGGACTGCTTTGTTCAATCCCTTCACCTGTTTGATTGTGGTTTCCTGTCTTTAAGGGATTAATTTTTTTTCCTTTTTACAGGCTTCTACCTGTTTACCTGTGCTTTGCTGTATTTCTTTCAGTGAGTTATTTATATTCTCCTTAAATTATTATCTTCGTGAGATAGAATTTGAGGTCAGCTTTCTGATTTTCAGGTGTATTGGTGTATCCAGTTCTTGCTGTGGTGGGAAACTGTGTTCTGATGATACCAAAGTATGTTGGCTTCTGGTTTTGTTTATGGTCTTGTGCCTGGCTCTTGCCATCTGGTTATCTCTCTTTTTATCTGGTCTGGGTGTCTCTGTCTGGAACCTGCCTCCTATGTCCCTGGGTTGCTGCAGGTCTCCTAGGAGACCTGTGGCCCTGGCTGTAGCAGACCTCCTGTGAGGCCTGCAGACTGTGGGGTCTTCAGAGGGGCAGATGAACTGGTGATCTGCCCTGGTAGAAGGCACAGGCAGAAAAGGGAGTGTAATTCTGGGGGAGGAGATTTTAAGGGTTGATGGGTCCCAAGTCAGCTGGGCTCCTTGGTATTTGGGAGAGTCCCTTACATATTGCCCTTCGTGCAGCAGAACTCCTGGGAGGCTTTCAGACTGTGGGGTCTTTCTTTTTTATTTTATTTTTTTTTTTATTTTAGGGTACCCTTTACTTTTTTTTTCATTTTTTCATACTTTCTTTACATTTCAAATGTTTCCCTCTTTCCATTTCTCCCCTTTGGAACTTCCCATTCCCTCCCCCTCCCTCTGCCACTATGGGGGTATTCCCCCACCCACCCACGTACCCACTCTCTTCATCCCTCCTTGGCATTCTCCTATACTGGGGGATCTAACACCCTCAGGCCTAAGGGCCTGTGCTGCCCCTGATGTCTAACAAGACCCTCCTCTGCCACATATGTGGCCAGCATCATGGGTCCCTCCATGTGTATTCTTTGGTTGGTGATCAAGTCTCCAGAGAGTATCAAGGGGTCAGGCCAGTTGCCACTTTTCCTCCATCACTGGAGCTGCAAACTCCCTCAGCTCCTTCAGTCCCTTCTCCAAGTCCTCCATCTGGGACCTCACACTCAGCCTTACTGTTGCTGTGAAGTGACTCTTGGGTATTTCAAACTTTTGGGCTAATAACGATTTATCAGTGAGTACATACATGTTCATTCTTTTGTGACTGCGTTACCTTGCTCAGAATGATATTTTCAAGTTCCATCCATTTGCCTGCGAATTTCATGAAGTCATTGTTTTTAATAGCGGAGTAGTATTCCATTGTGTAAATGTACCACATTTTCTATATCCATTCCCCTGTTGAGGGACATCTGGGTTGTTTCCAGCTTCTGGCTATTATAAATATGGCTGCTAAGAACATAGTGGAACATGTAACTTTATTACATGTTGGAGCATCTTCTGGGTATATGCCCAGGAGTGGTATAGCTGGGTCCTCAGGGTAGTATTATGTACATTTTTCTGAGGGTCCACCAAACTGATTTCAGGGAGGTTGTATCAACTTGCATTCCCACCAGCAATGGAGGAGTGTATTCCTCTTTCTCCAAATCCTTGCCAACATCTGCTGTCACCTGAGTTTTGATCTTAGCCATTCTGACTGGTGTGAGGTGGAATCTCAGGGTTGTTTTGATTTGCATTTCCCTGATGACTAAGGATGTTGAACATTTCTTTAGGTGCTTCTCAGCCATTTGAGGTTCCTCAGTTGAGAATTCTCTGTTTAGCTCTGTTCCTCATTTTTTGATAGGGTTATTTGGATCTCTGGAGTCTAGCTTCTTGAGTTCTTTGTATACATTGGATATTAGCCCTCTATCAGATGAAGGATTGGTAAAGATCTTTTCCCAATCTGTAGGTTGCCCTTTTGTCCTATTTACAATGTCCTTTGCCTTACAGAGGCTTTGTATTTTCATGAGGTCCCATTTGTTGATTCTTGATCTTAGAGCACAAGACATTGGTGTTCTGTGAAGGAACTTTTGCCCTGTGCCCATGTGTTCGAGACTTATCCTCACTTTCTCTTCTATTAGATTCAGTGTATCTGGTTTTATGTGGAGGTCCTTGATCAACTTAGACTTGAGCTTTGTACAGGGAGATAGGAATGGATCAATTTGCAATCTTCTACATGTAGACCACCAGTTGATCCAGCACTATTTGCTGAAGACGTCTTTTTTCCACTGGATGGTTTTAGCTCCTTTGTCAAAGATCAAGTGACCATAAGTGTGTGGGTTCATTTCTGGGTCTTCAGTTCTATTCCATTGATCTACCTGCCTGTCACTGTACCAATACCATGCAGTTTTTATCACTACTGCTCTGTAGTACAGCTTGAAGTCAGGGAGGCTGATTCCACCAGAAGTCCTTTTATTGTTGAGAATAGTTTTTGCTATCCTGGGTTTTTTGTTATTCCATATGAATTTGAGAATTGCTCTTTCTAGGTCTACGAAGAATTGAGTTGGTATTTTGATGGGGATTGCATTGAATCTGTAGATTGCTTTCGGCAGGATGGCCATTTTAACTATATTCATCCTGCCAATCCATGAGCATGGGAGATCTTTCCATCTTCTGAGGTCTTCTTCGATTTCTTTCTTCAGAGACTTGAAGTTCTTGTCATACAGATCTTTCACTTCTTTGGTTAGAGTCACACCAAGATATTTTATATTGTTTGTGACAATTGTGAAGGGTGTTATTTCCCTAATTTCTTTCTCAGCCTGTTTATCCTTCCAGTATAGGAAGGCTACTGATTTGCTTGAGTTAACTTTGTATCCATCCAAAGTTGTTTATCAGCTGTAGAAGATCTCTGGTAGAGTTTTTCATGTCACTTAAATATACCATCATATCATCTGCAAATAGTGATATTTTGATTTCTTCCTTTCCAATTTGTATCCCTTTGACCTCCTTTTCTTGTCTAATTACTCTAGCTAGAACTTCAAGTTCTATATTGAATAGAGAGTGAGAGAGAGGGCAGCCTTGCCTAGTCCCTGATTTTAGTGGGATTGCTTCGAGTTTCTCTCCATTTAGTTTGATGTTGGCCACTGATTTGTTGTATATTGCTTTTACTGTGTTTAGGTATGCTCCTTGAATTCCTGATCTTTCCAAGACTTTTATCAGGGATGTTGAACTTTTTCGAATGCGTTTTCAGCATCTAACGAACCATGTGGTTTTTTTCTTTGACTTTGTTTATGTAGTGGATTACAGTGATGGTTTTCCAGGTATTGAACCATCCCTGCATCCCTGGGATGAAGCCTACTTGTTCATGGTGAATGATCATTTTGATGTGTTCTTGGATTCGGTTTGCAAGAATTTTATTAAGTATTTTTGCATTGATATTCATACGGGAAAATTGTCTGAAGTTTTCTTTTATTGTTGGGTCTTTGTGGGGTTTTGGTATCAGTGTAACTGTGGCCTCATAGAATGAATTGGGCAGTGATCTGTCTGTTTCTATTTTGTGGAATAGATTGAAGAGTATTGGTATTAGGTCTTCTTCTTCTGCACCAAACCCATCTGGTCCTGGGCTTTTTTTGATTGGGAGACTTTTAATGACTGCTTGTTTTCTTTAGGGTTATGGGACTGTTTAGATCGTTTATCTGGTCCTGATTTTTCTTTGGTATTGTTATCTGTCTAGAAACTTGTCCATTTCCTCCAGATTTTCCAATTTTTTTGCATATAGGCTTTTGTAGTTGGATCCGATGATTTTTTTAATTTCCTCAGAGTCTGTTGTTATATCTCCCTTTTCATTTCTAATTTTGTTAATTTGCATATTGTCTCTGTGCCCTCTGGTTAGTCTGGCTAAGGGTTTATCTGTCTTGTTGATTTTCTGAAAGAACCAGCTTCTGCTTTTGTTGATTCTTTGTATAGTTCTTTTAGTTTCTACTTGGTTGATTTCAGCCCTTAATTTGATTATTTCCTGCATTCTACTCCTTGGGTGTATTAGCTTCTTTTTGTTCTAGAACTTTCAGGTGTTCTCTTAAACTGCTAGTATATTCTTATAGTATATGGGTAAGTTGTACTTTCATTTTCATTAAATTCTAGGAAGTCTTTAATTTCTTTCTTTATTTCTTTCTTGACCATGTTATCATTGAGCAGAGCATTGTTCAGCTTTCATGTGTATGTGGGCTTTGTGTTGTTGTTGCCATTGAAGACCAACCTTAATCCGTAGTGATCTGATAGGAGGCATGGGATTATTTCAATCTCCTTATATCTGTTGATGTTTGTTTTGTGACCAATTATATGATCAATTTTGGAGAAGGTACCATGAGGTGCTGAGAAGATGTTATATTCTTTTGATGTAGGACGAAATGTTCTATAGATATTTGTTAAATCTACAGATTTGGTTCATAGCATCTGTTAGTTTCACTGTGTCTCTGTTTAGTTTATGTTTCCAAGATCTGTCCATTGTTGAAGTCTCCCACTATTATTGTGTGAGGTGCAATGTGTGCTTTGAGCTTTAGTAACGTTTCATTTATGAGTGTGGGAGCCCTTGCATTCGGGGCATAGATGTTCAGAATTGAGAGTTCTTCTTGGTAGGTTTTTCCTTTGATGAGTATGAAGTTTCCTTACTTATCTTTTTTGGTGACTTTTGGTTGAAAGTCGATTTTATCCTATATTAGAATGGCTACTCCAGCCTATTTCTTGAGGCCATTTGCCTGGAATAGGCCTTTACTCTGAGGTAGTGTTTGTCTTTAACATGGAGGTGCTTTCCCTGGATGCAGCAAAATGCTGGGTCCTGTTTATGGATCCAGTCTGTCAGTCTATGTCTTTTTATTGGGGAATTGAGACCATTGATGTTAAGAGATATTAAAGAATAGAGTTTGTTTCTTCCTCTTATTTTCTATGTTCTTTACGATTTTGTGTGGCTATTCCTTTTGAATTTGTTGAAAGATTACTTTCTTGCTTTTCGTGGTTGTAGTTTCCCTCCTTGAGTTGGCGTTTTCCATGTATTATTCTTTGTAGGACTGTGTTTGTGGAAACATATTGTGCAAATTTGGATTTGTCCCATCTATGATTATTGAGAGTTTTGCTGGGTATAGCAGCCTGGGTCAGCATTTGTGTTCTCTTAGAGTCTGTATGAGATCTGCCCAGGATCTTGTAGGTTTCATAGTCTGTGGTGAGAAGTCTGGTGTAATTCTGATAGGTCTGCCTTTATGTTACTTGCCCTTTTTCCCTTATTGCTTTTAATATTCTTTCCTTATTTTGTGTATTTGGTTTTTTGACTATAATGTGACGGGAGGAATTTCTTTTCTGGTCCAGTCTATTTGGAGTTCTGTAGGCTTCTTGTATATTTATGTTCATCACTTTCTTTAGGTTAGGGAAGTTTTCTTCTATAATTTTGTTGAAGATATTTACTGGTCCTTTAACTTGGAAATCTTCACACTCTTCTATACCTATTATCCTCATGTTCTGTCTTCTCATTGTGTCCTGGATATCCTGGAAGTTTTGGGTTAGGAGTTTTTTGCATTTTGTGTTTTCTTTGACTGTTGTGTCCCTGTTTTCTATGGTATCTTCTGCACCTGAGATTTTCTCTTCCATCTTTTGTATTCTGTTGGTGATGCTTGCATCTATGACTCCTGATATCTTTCCTATGTTCTCTAACTCGAGGGCTGTCTCCCTTTGTGATTTCTTTATTGTTTCTATTTCTGTTTTTAATTCCTGAATGGTTTTGTTCATTTGTTTGATTGTGTTTTCCTGTAATCCTGCCTGTTTGATTGTGTTCTCCTGTAATTCTTAAAGGATTTTCTTGTGTCCTGTTTAAGAGTTTCCAGTTGTTTACCTGTGTTCTTTTGTATTTCTTTAAAGGTGTTATTTATTTCCTTCTTAAAATCTTTTACCATCATCATGAGATGTGACTTTAAATCTGAGTCTTGCTTTTCTGGTTTTTGGGGTATCCAGGGCTTGTTGTGGCGGGGGTGCTGGGTTCTGATTAAGCCAAGTAGTCTTGGTTTATGTTCCTTGTGTTCTTGCCTTTGCCTTTTGCCATCTGGTTATCTCTGGTGTTAAGTGGTCTTACTCTCTCTCACTGTGGCTTTTCTTTCCTGCAAGCCTTGGTGTCAATACTCCTTGGAGACCAGTTCTCTCTGTGCTTAAAGGTGTATCGGCACTCCTGGTATACCAGCTCTCTCCTGGCACTATTTGAGTATGGAGCCCTGTGTCACAGGATCTGCTCTCTAGCCCCTGAAGGAATCCAGATCCCTATTCCTCAGTCCCTGTGACCTGGGTATTCCAGGTGGGTTCCTATGATCTGTAAGTCTTGCCCCTACTCCTGGGAGTCTAGTTTTCTCTTGGTGCTATTTGGCTATGGAGCCCTGGTGGCCCAGGCAGAGGTCTCCACCCACAGTTGGAAACTGGAAGACTCTTACCTCCTGGCTGTCCCTCAGTTCCTGTGTCTGAAGCCCAACTCTCACTGGCTTTTCCAGAGTCCTAGGTGGGTAGCTTTCTCCTGGAGCTGTTTGGCTATGGAGCCCTGTTGGCCCAGGCAGAGGTCTCCTGCCACAGATTGAAACCGGAAGCTAGACTGTGGGGTCTTTAGAGGAGCAGACAAGCTGGTGATCTGCCCTGGTGGAAGGTGTAAGCCCTTGTTTTTATTTTATATGTGTGAGTGTTTTGCCTCCTTGTATGTCTGTACACTGTGTACATGCAGTACCTACAGAGGCCAGAAGAGGGCATAAGATCCCTGGAACTGGAGTCACAGATTGTGAGCTGTCATATAGGTCCTGGTACTCTAATTCTGGTCCTCTGGAACAGTATTGAGATAGATAAACTGCTGAGCCAGTTATTCAGCCCCTAACTAAACATTTTTAATAGTAATATTCTGAAATATTTTTCTGCCATTTCTGCTATTTCATTATATTTGCTTTCAGCTCTAGAGGTACTCTGGAAGCTTGTCTTATTGCAAATCTTTTTGTGTTTCTTTGATATTCTGCACATCTGTTAAGATGGGTGTATCCTCCAGTTTAATTTCTTTTCTCTATTCTTCTTTATTGTTTTGGCTATGATACTAACCAATATTCAGCATGGGAAATCAGGTAGTATTATCACAATTATTTAACACCAATTTCAATATTTAAACATAATATAAACATTTGTATAATTTACTTATACCACCAGTATGAATAAAAAGTAGAGAAGCCAGGATACTTCTAAGATATATGTAGTTTCAAGACTTTTTAAAGTAAAGGAACTTTGTAGTAAGAATTTCAGAATTTTGGTTTCTTTTGAAAACATAGAAATATTATAATAATATGTTTTTGTTTTAATCCCAGGTGTGACATATGGGGCTGCTTTGCTGCAGGCGACTATGATTTTCCTCACGTTCTAGCAGGGGCATGGTTTTGCTAGCTGCAGATGATTTCTGTAATTGTGTGATGTTTGGAATTTTGGGAACTTTTCAGAGGGTATATAAATGCTAGGGCCCCAGAGAGGAGTTGTTGGTTGTTTAAGGAGGTTGGTTGCAGCTCGTTAGTAGCTGTGGTCAAAGAAGAAACAAAAAGGAGAAGAAAGAATTTAGATCAGGGATCTCTCTCTCCACTCTCTCTGCTCTCTCCTTTCTCTCCTATCTACTGTTAGGATGTGAAACTGGAGGCTGGGGGTAGGATAAAGGGTGGGAAAATGAATCCACAAAGTAGTAAAGGACTAGCTATAGGTCTTAATAATTAAATAAAAAGAACAGAGAATGAGTAAAGGGAAAACAAGGAGATACAATAAGAATGAGAGGAAAAGCATATAAGTTATGAAAGGAAATAGAGAATATACTATAGAATAGGTGCTGAAAATAAGTCATAAAAGCCCACTCAGTCAAGTTAAAAACTAAAACACAATCATTAATTAAGATGTTAAACTGAAAATTAAGAAAAACAAAAATATGAAATAAAATAAAATAATATGTCATCAGTCAATATTTCTTCTTTGGTGGAACTTGATTCTGCCTCCTGAGTGCTGGGACTGTGCCACCATGCTCAGCCTTGTAATAAGAATTTTAAAGAAAATTGTAGGACCAAGTATAAATACTAAAACTCAGAAAGAGAATACATTATTAAAGCTTACTTACATCACCTTAATTGCCTACTGTACAGAAACTAAGAGGACCTAGTAAATAGAAACTATCAAAATAGAATAATAGAAAAAATGATAAAAAGGTAACAAAGTTGAAGAAAATGGAATATAGAAGAAATATTAAAACCAAACAAAAATTCTAATGCAGATTTAGAATCCCAGAAAGAAAAAAAATATCCAAAAAGAAAATTGCAGACACCCTTTGGATTCTCTAGTAAATTCTGCTAAACATTGAAGGAAGAAATATGGGTGTTGAAGAGATTGCTCAGTGATTAAGAGCACTGGCTACTCTTTCAGAAAACCCACATGGCAGCTCACAAACATCCACTTCAGATCCATAGGATCTGATGCCCTCTTTGGGCCTCTATGGGTACTGCATATATGTGATACACAAAAATAAATACAGGCAAAATACCAATACATATACAATAAAAATAAATAAAATCTCAAAAAAAAAACTAAGGAAGAAATATTACCAATATTTTGCATGAGTTTTTAATAGACCTAGAGAGATAACAATTTATTTTATGAAATCAGCAAAAACCTTGATAAAATACCTGGTAAACATATGCCTTACATATCTCCCATGGTACACATACATACATGCAGGTAGAACATTCATGCACATAAAATAAATAAGTAAATCTAAAATATAATATATGTGTGTATGTATATATATATATATATAATTGTATAATAATACAAGCCAAAATACAAGGTACAAAGTTTAGAATGGAAGCTATAAATCTGTTGTTGTTCATAGTTGTCATCTCTTATGTAGGAAATCCTAAGAAATCTTTAGAATAGTTACTGAAACAAAAAGTGATTTTAGCAAGGTCAAAATACAAAAATCTGTTGTGTTTTATGTATACTAGCAACTGCAAATTCAAATTCCTAAATTCTCCCATAGTATCATCAAAAAGTATTTAGGAATTAATTTAGTAAAAGTTGTAAGGGCTCCTAAGTCTAAGATGAAAGAGGCATATCTGGTGAAGGTCTTCTTGTTCTGTCACCACAAGGCAGAGGACAATATTTAATGAAAAACAAGTGAGAGAAATGGAAAGGGAGCAAAATTTCTCATTTTGTAAGTAATTCACTTGTATTGGTTACTTTTCTCATTGTGACAAAATATCTGACAAAACATCTTTTAAAAGGAAAGATTTATTTTGGCTAGTGGTTTAAGGTGATATAATCCATCGTGATAGGGAAGGCCTGGCAACAGAAGTAGCTATAGCTTTGGTGGCAGAAGTAAGTAAGCAGACAGAGATGAATTCTGGTGTGCATCAGACTTTCTCTTTCTTTCCCTCTTATTCACTCTGAGTATCCAAAGTTTAGCGTGAGTACTTTCTCCTCAATTAAACCTTTTTGGAAGTGTCCTCACAAGCATGTTTAAAAGTATGTCTCCTAGGCCATTACATTATATATATATATATATATATATATAATGTAATGTGTATATATATGTATATACATATATATACATACATATATATGTATATATGTAATATATATATAATGTAATGTATATATTTTACCATATATATATATATGGTAAAATAAGAATGAATAAATGAATTTACAACTGCTTAAGAGTGGATTTTATGTTGTGGGATGTATTTGAGTAAAAATTGAACATTAAACTATGAATTTGGGTGTTTTTTTTTTTTAAGAGACAGAAAATATTTAACTCTTCAGCGATCACATATTAACTTCATCTGTATTGCTTGTTTATGTTTTAGCACTTAAAAAAAGTATATAATCCATTCCTCTTTGCAGCAAGGTAAAAAACTAGAAACAGTGAAGAAAATAAATATAAGCCATAACTGTATCAGTAGAGACCCTTCATCATTCTTCTCTTTGCTCTCACCCACAAAAGCTTAATAAATTTAACCTTAGTCACCAGATGCATAGCCTTTATGTCAGAATGTTCCCAAGAAATCACTAAATTCTTTTGAGTCACCACATCAGCATAAAATTAAGTCCATATTATCAAACATGTAAATATGTACATATTCATATACACACAAGTCCACTCAAAATTAGCATTTTGTGTTAAGTAATTTTAGTACATATTTGTCAGATCACTAAATAGGTTCACATCAAGAGCTGTATAGACTTCTCTTGGTTACATGGTGTGATAGCTATTCTTGGTTATGAACTTGACTATATCTGGAATGGACTACAGTCCAGAAATAGAGGTTGCACCTGTAAGAATTCTGTTTGATTTGAAGTAGGTGAACCCACTTCTACTCTGGACCTTTGAGAAATGAAGATACACCTCCAATCCAGATCTGGCGGTGGGAAGAAACTCCTTTAATCTGGGCCACATCTTCTACTGGAAAGAAGGAATAGATAGATGGTAGATAGATAGATAGATAGAGATAGATAGACATTCCATAAGTTCTGTGACTCTAGAGATCCCTGACTAATACACATGGCTTCCTCCCTCTCTTCCCATATAACAAACTAATTTATAACTTTTTAATTAAATTTTATCTGGTTTGTCTTAATTGAGATCATTAAACCTGTTGTATTTCAATGCTTATAACTATATTTATAGTTGTAGCATTATTCCTATGGCCTCATGTGTTATATTGTTACCCTACTCTCTCTTGTCTTCTAGGATGTGGTACCATAAGTTGTTGTACCAACAAAGCAGGCTCCAGAATTTGGTGAAGAGAAGAGACATAGCTCAATGTCTTCATCTGTCCAACTTTAAAAGTTTATCCATCCAGTGGTGCCATACAGCTCCCAAGTCTGTGAATTGTACTTGGCACCAACATGAAGATCATTTGGGTAAGAGATGTATGAGGAAATATTAGTTTTTAATTGTGGTAAAAATAGATGACATAAAATATACCCAACAAAAAATTTTGTGTAGTCTGATCATGTTTTCAGTAGAGTTGGAATGGTAGCTGGAGACAAGACTATTGTAGAAATCATAAGAATGACAAAACACCAGGAAAGATTAAAATCCCAACTTAAGGATAACTCTACAGTGCTTCAGCCAAAATCCTTACCCTTCATCATCTAGAGAGAGAGAGAGAGAGAGAGAGAGAGAGAGAGAGAGAGAGCCTCAATATCCACAGGAAAGTGTTTAAAGCACATAGATCAGGAATTTCAAAGTGTCAATTCTAAGTGCTTGTTAGAAAATTCCAAGAATACAAGAGTCTTGTAACCTCAGTTTCTTCAAAAACATGCAATTTGTTCTTGGAATTTGCTTTCTTGCCCCTTCTAGGTATAGTGGATAGGAATGAGTTTACTACAGCCTTTGTTATTCTTATGCCTCTATGGAAAAACATGTATTGCTACATGCAGCATGTCCTTGTGATTGTATACTTTGGTGACTCTTCTTAATGCTCTCTTAGTTGCCAGCACTTCTTGGCTTGTTTCTTTGTTTCCTTGTATCACTTCTATCCTGGCTTCCACCTTCACACATCCCTCTACATTGTTTTGAAGTCAGCCTCTCCCTATAGAGATGGCAATCATAACTTTTTAAGCTTAATTATATGTGCAGTGACTCTAGATCCTCCAATGATATATTTATTCTGTCTTATCAAGTTTCTTTCATCAATGCTTTATAGTTTTGAATACACAGCTGCTACATTGCTAGTTAAATTTATTCCTAAGCATTTTATTTTATTTTGAAAGGTAATATAAAAGGAAATTTTTCTTGATTGTGTTTGCAGCTAATTTTTAAAAATATTTTTAAATTACTTTTTTGCTTATTCACTTTATAGCCCACTTGCTGCCCCCTCCAGTCACCCCTTCCCACAATCCTTTCCCTTTTTCCCCCTCCCCTTCTCCTTTGAGCAGGTGAGGACCCCCTAGGTATTCCTTCACCCTGCTACTTCAAGTCTCTGCAAGGCTAGGCACTTCCTCTCCCACTGAGGGCAGACAAGGCAGCCCAGCAAGAAGAACATACCCCACATACAGGCAAGAGCTTTTGGGATAGCCGCCACTCCAGTTGTTTGGGACCCACATGAAGATCAAGTTGTGTATCTGCTACATATGTGTGGAGAGGCCTAGGTCCAGCCTGTGTATGTTCTTTAGTTTGGTGGTTCAGACTCTTGAGAGCCCCAAGGGACCAGGCTAGTTGACTCTGTTGGTCTTCCTATGGAGTTCCTATCACCTCCTGGGCCTGCAGACCTTCCTCCTATTCTTCCATAAGAGTCCCCAAGCTCCATCCACTGTTTGGCTATGGGTATCTACATCTGTCTGAGTCAGCTGCTGGGTGGAGCCTCTCACAGGACAACCATGCTAGCTAGACTCCTATCTGCAAACATAAGAGAGTATCATTCATAGTGTCATGGATTGGTGCTTGCTCATGGGTTGGGTCTCAAGTTGGGCTGGTTATTGGTTGGCCATTCACTCAGTCTCTGCTCCATCTCCATGCCCGCATTTCTTGTAGACAGGATACATTTGGCGTTGAAAGTTTTGTTGGTGCGTTGGTGTCCATTTCACTTGGCTGAGGTTCTTGCGTACTACAGGAGGTGGCCTCTTCAGGTTCCATATCCTCAATGCTGTGAGTCACAGCTGAGGACACCCCCATTGATTCTTGGGTTCCTCCCTGATCCCAGTTCTCTCTCTTGTCTAGGAGATGCCTCCCATCTACCCACCCCCATCAGTTGCAGATTTGCATTCATTTTCATGGTCATCTAGTCATCCCTCCTTACCCTCCCAACACTTGATCCTGATCCCATTCCCCTGTCCCTCCCCTCTCACCTGACTCCCTCCCCCCATCTGTCCTATTTTATTCCCCCTTCTAAGTGAGATTCAGGCATCCTCATTTGGGCCTACTTTTTGTTTAGCTTCTTTAGGTCTGTGGGGTATAGCGTGGGTATCCTATTTTATGGCTAATATCCACTTATAAATCAGTACATACCATGCATGTCCTTTTGGGAATGAGTTATCTCACTCAGGATGATATTCTCAAGTTCCATCCATTTACCTACAAAATTCATGATGTCTTTTTTTTTAAATAGCTGAATAGTATTCCATTGTGTAAATGAGCCACATTTTCTTTATCCATTCTTCAGTTGAGGGACATCTGGGTTGTTTCCAGTTTCTGGCTATTATAAATAAAACTGCTATGAACATAGTGGAGCACGTATCCTTGTTATATGTTGGAGAATCTTTTGGGTATATGCCCAGGAGTAGTATTGCTGGGTCTTGAGGTAGAACTTGAGAAAACCACCAAATTAATTTTCAAATTGCTTGTACAAGTGTGCACTCCCACAAGTAATGAAGGAGTGCTCCCCTTGCTCCACATCCTCGCCAGCATGTGCTATCTCTTGAGTTTTTGCTCTTAGCCTTTCTGATGGGTATAAGATTGAATGTCAGAGTTGTTTTGAGTTGCATTTCCCTGATGACTAAGGATGTTGAAAATTTCTTTAAGTGCTTTTCGGCCATTCAAGATTTCTCTGTTGAGAATCCTCTGTTTAGCTTTGTACCCCATTTTTTAATTGGGTTATTTGGGTTGTTGGTGTCTAACTTCTTGAGTTCTTTATTAAATTTGTATATTAGTCCTCTATCAGATGTAGGGTTTGTGAAGATCCTTTCCCAATATGTAGGCTGTTGTTTTGTCCGATTGACAGTGTTCTTTGCCTTATAGAAGAAGCTTTTCAGCTTTATGAGTTCCCAATTGTTGATTGTAGAGCCTGAGCCATTGGTATTCTATTCATGAAATTGTCATGTATCAATGCATTCAAAGTTATTTCTTAATTTCTTTTCTGAGATTTAGTGTATCCAGTTTTATATTGAGGTTCTTGATCCAGTTGGGCCTGGGTTTTATGAAGAGTGATAAATATGGATCTATTTTCATTCTTCTACATGTAGACATCCAGTTAAACAAACACCATTTGTAGAAGATACTTTCTTTTTTTTTTTTTTTCATTGTGTAGTTTTGGCTTCTTTATCAAAAATTTAGTGTCCATATGTATGTCGGTTTATTTCTGGGTATCACTTTCTTCCATCATATCTTCTATGCCTGAAATTCTCTCTTCTATCTCCTTTATTCTGTTGGTGATGCTTGCATCTGTTCTTCCTGTTCTCTTCCCTAGGTTTTCCACTTCAAAGATTCCTTCAGTTTGTGTTTTCTTTATTGCTTCTATTTTTACTTTTAGGTCTTGTGCAGTTTTATTTATTTCCTTCACCTGTTTAATTATATTTTTCTGTATGCCTTTAAGGGATTTATTCATTTCCTCTTTAAAGCCCTCTATAATCTTTATAAAATTGGATTTAATGTCATTTTATTGTATTTCAGGTGTGTTAGGATATCCAGGACTTACTGTGGTGGGCTCTGGAAGCTGTGCTCTGGAAGGTGTCATATTGCCCTGGCTTTCGTTGATAGTGTTCTTTTGAGGGCCTTTAGCCATCTGGATGGTTTTGGTCCCTGGATGTTCTTGTTGTAGTAGGTATTGGGAGGGGGTGTTAACCTTGATGCCTTGCTCAGACATCATCAGAGAAGCTTTCTCTTGCAGCAGATGGGAACAAATACAGAGACCCAAGCCAGACATTATCCAGAGAGTGAGAGTGGCCCTAAGTGGGATATCTCCACCAAATCCCTCCTCAGAGATCAAGAAACCCTACAGAAGAAGAAAAAGAGTGTAATAGCCAGAGGAAATGGAAGACTGTTGTGTGTAATATTAGAAAACAATCCATGCCATCCCCAGCTACTCTCTAGTAATGCAGTTTCCCCTCTCCCACCAGGAGCTTCAAGCTTATGTCTTCCCTGCTTTCACAGGCTTGTATCTTCCCAGCCATCTTCCCCCTGTGGCTAGCTGTCACAAATCCCCAGAACCGAGTAAAATCAAAACTCTAGAGGCTTGTAATTTATCAGTCAGATTAATATAAGTAAATTCTCAACTCACAAAACAACCACACAATGAACTCAGAGCCAATTGATATTGATACAAGCTGCCCACCTAGACTGGACAAATTGTCCTAAATCCCTTCTATGATATTCATAGCTACCTGTGGCTGTTTAAAGCCACATCAATTGGGTTCATCCTCTTCTTCCTCCATCTTCTCTGTCCTTTTGTCCTCCCTGTCCCCTGTCTTCTGTCTCTGAAACTCTCAGCCCCACCTTCCTTTCTCATTGTCCAATCACAGACTCTAGTCTTATATTATACCTGCCCTCACCTGCATATCGACAGCAATCCACATTTTCCCCTTTTTGTCCAATTAAAAGGCTCTTTCCTCTGAACTATAAATTGAGCACAACTATTACCATTCTGTAACTTACAAAGTATAAAATACACCTAACACCCAGTCCATCATTTTTTGTCAATTAAATAAAGCACTCTGTTATCTATTCTAACTGAAAAAGGCTTATAATTCCATATCTGTTATGTCTTGGTTTAACTTCTATACTAACTGAAACTATCCACTAAAATCTATACCATCTTTATCAGTGCCGAACAGTTTGGGTTGGCTATGAGACTATAACCTGTCTTCAGTCCCATCAGAAATCCAAGAACGACTAATATTATCTGAAAATATAAGGAGCACAAAACATAGCTTCCAATCTTAGCCAATATATAGAGACCGCTGATTACCTGGATTCCTCAAAGCTTTGGAGCATCAGTCTTCAGCCTTCTGTCCCAGGATCATCTGGTAGACCTTTGTAACATAGAATTATGAAGGATTGACCAGGATAATCAGTCGACTGTTCCGCATAGTGTGTCCTTTTTATGGACAGTAATTTGTCTGTAGATGAATAGGCAATTTCTGCCCAGTGGTCACTTTGCCACAATGTACAACCTTACCTGGAGGTAATGATGCTCAGTCTCTTCTTTGAATCCAAGAAAGGGGTATCAGGAGCAGATAAGTCTCAACAACAAATGATTAAATAACGTTAAATATCTCTTTCTGTGGATTTCTGACATTTTTAAAAACTATCTACCTATGCATATAGCCTGGACTGTTGCCTGTTATCTACTCTCAGCTATTTCTAATTAAAATATCTTGAAAACACCCTAACAATTAACTCAGAGCCAAGCATTTGCTATCTGGCCCTTAACTCATATGCTTAATAATCTAAAATCAGTTTGTAATGGCAGTTAGAGAAGGATTGTGTCTAAGCTTTGTATTCTTAAAATTTTTTGTATCAATAGAAGAAATTTATACCAATGAAAACCTTAATTCTGTATCAAAATAAATTCTGTACCAATGTAAGAAATTATAACTTCAACGTAGTAACAAATATAAAGATTTCTACCAAATGAGATTATGGCTATACAACCAATTCTAGCTATTTACTTCCTGTAATATTATGACTATTTCTAAATTCCCCACAAAGACAACCTTAGAATAGCCACCTCCAAACCCCCAAGCCCAGGGAACCAGGACAACTACTTTTCATGACTTCTTCCTGCTGAATTGAGATACCTTTGAAGGGGGAGAAAGAAGGTAGGGTATACTGGCTGGTTTTGTGTGTCAACTTGACACAAGCTGGAGTTGTCACAGAGAAAGGAGCTTCAGGTGAAGAAATGCCTCCATGAGATCCAGCTGTAAGGCATTTTCGCAATCAGTGATAAAGGGGGAGGACCCATTGTGAGTGGTACCATCCCTGGGCTGGTTGTCTTCTCGGGTTCCATAAGAAAGTCAGCTGAGCAAGCCAGTAAGTTACATCTCTCATGGCCTCTGCATTAGCTCCTGCTTCCTGACTTGCTTGAGTTCCAGTCCTGACTTTCTTTAGTGATGTCCAGCGACATGGAAGTGTAAGCTCAATAAACCCTTTCCTCCCCAACTTGTATCTTGGTCATGATGTTTTGTGCAGGAATAGAAACCCTGACTAAGAATATGGAAAGCAAGAGAGTTGGTTAGGCCTTAAGAAGGCCACACCAACAATTGTTATTAGTCTCTGATATCTGCATTCTGACTGGATCCAGGCCATTAGGAGATCAAGCAGGTCAGTTTAGCACATTTGACGATGAATCTCACCAAAGCTGTACCTTCTACAATATACAAATCTCAAAGCAAAATTTAAGTATCATCAAGATATCTGGATGGATTGTAGTAGTCTGTGTAGGGTGAAATACTGCTCATTTTTTTTTGAACATGTGAAAGACAGTCTTTTTATGAGTCAATTTTAATAATAACCAATCATAAGTCTTCATTTGTGACATGTGAGGGATGGCACAAAGAATCTTTACTTTTTTGTTTGATTCTCTTGAATCTAGTTCTTCAGGGTGTCTGCCTCTATCAAATCTGATCCATATAACTCTGGAAAAAGGTATGCACAGTCTTGTCAACTTTTCTAAAAACACAAAGACAAAGCCTTTCTCCCAAATCAGCATGTCCTTTAGCGGGTAACCAGGAAAACTTTTAGCTTGACATCTCCCCAGAGAAATAATAAAACAACAACAAAATTGAAAAATTTGAAAATTAAAGCAATTCAAAACAAATGAAGTAGCCTTCTGGTCTCCATTTGCACTCCAGACCTAAGACTGCACTTTAGCCCTCCATACACAAATTCCACCAGGAGAGAGCTGGTCTCCCAAGAGTGCTCTCACTCCTAAGCTCAGAGGTGAGATCACCACTTTTACCCCAATAACTGTCCAAAGCAGGACCTGCCAAGAGCACACAGGGCACAGGATCAGCAGAGCAGCTGGAGACAGGATCTTTCAGGACTCCATCTGCATTCCTGAGTTACCTGCTTGTAGGAAGCAGGCAGCTTTTAGTCTCTGGCTCTCTGCCTCAGAGAAGCCATCCAGTCTCATTCCCAGAAGGGGACCTCAGAGCCTGTGAGCTGAGTCTGCCCTATGTTCTTTATTTTAAGGTTCCTATGCTTGAGGCACCTAGTGACTCATCTCTCTGCTCACTAAGACTAAATCTCTCTCAGGCTAAGAATCTTAAATTTCTGGATTCTTGCCTAACATGTTGGATCGCCACCTGTTGTTTGTACTATTAAAAAATAATCCACACTATTGCTGGCTACTCTCTGGCACCAGTGGTCTCCCTGCCCCCATGGCTAACGCCATGCAGCAGAACCACTCACATTCCCAATCATCTGCCACCTGTGGCTAGCTGTCACAAATCCCTGTAACCCAGTAAAATCAAAACTCTAGAGGCTTGTAATTTATCAGTTAGATTTATATAAGTAAATTCTCAACCCACAAAATGCCCACACAATGAACTCGGAGTCAATTGATATTGATACAAGCTGCCTACCTAGACTGGACAAATCGTCCTATATTATTATATCCCTTCTATGATATTCATAGCTACCTGTGGCTATTTAAAGCCACATGGATCTGATTCATCTTCTTCCTCTATCTTCTCTGTCCTTCTGTCCTGTGTCCTCTATCTCTGAAACTCTCAGCCCCGCCTTCCTTTCTCATTGTCTAATCATAGACTCTAGTCTTTTTTTTTTTCAGCTCTTTTAAATCTTTGTTTTACTAAGAGTTTTCTTGGAATGACAACTTATTTTATAACTCTGGATGGTAGTTGATCTAGTGCATTTTGTCCCACTATTGCAAATCATATTATTTATGGCATATTCTTAGTGATGTCCAAACTGGAATTATACCCTTACCTTCAGGGACCTTTGGAATACACAATGAGAGCTCCAAGAATAGGATCACTTTTTCTTCTTCTGAAGTTAGAAGGAATGAGGGAAAAAACAGAAGTCAGTCTATCTATTCCTAAAACTGCCTTCCAAGCATGCTCTCTAGCTGCCTGAGCATTAGATATTCACCCCTTATGGAAGGGCCAACAATGATATAAATGCTAACTGAAATGCCCATGTCACTAAGTAAAGTTTGCTCAGCTCTAGGCTCTAAAGGGTAATTCTTCCTGTTATAGCAACTGTTAGGTATAAAATGTGCTTAGTAGAAACCCCAGCATCTAGAAGTGTCATCATCATGGTGCAGGTAGCAGTCAGGGTGCTTGCTCTTTCAGTACATTACATGTATTTTCTTGTTCAGTTGTCACAATTTAGCTATCTCCATTTTATACCTATCTTGTTTGCTTAGGAGACAAAAATATGTACAATGTATTTGCAAGTACTTTTCAGTGCTTATGGTATTCTGAGAGAGAAATTCTCATCTTGGCTCTGCTGTTTACAAGATGGGTAACTAAGCATAAACCTGACTTCTCCGTGTCTCTTTTCAGCATAAAATAGACTCTAGTCTTATATTACACCTGCCCTCACCTGTATCACCAACAATCCACAGAGGACACCAAGGTAATAAAGCCTTCTAAATAATGGGATTTGTGCTCATATGAACTCGCAGAGACTGAGGCAGCATGCACAGGCCCTATATGTGTCTGCACCAGATGGGGTCCTAGAACTAGAAGGAAAAGTGAAACCTGCCCCCATTCCTAACCCTGAGGCAATCTCCAATTGATAACTACTTGCAAAAAAGAAATTAGTTACCTCCAAGGAGTATCACTGGGGAAACAAGTTACTCTAAAGGTATATTGCATGCTCAGCAGTAGATGGCCAACAGAAAATTAACACAATGGCATTTTTTGGAGGCTTTTTTCTCATAATGTCAAAGATTTTTTATCTTTATTTTATTTTATCTTTATTTCATGGCATGTTCTTCCTCTCCCCTTTTACCCTATGGGTACTTTGCGTATATATTATGGCTTCCAATTTAGTGTTTTTATGGGCTTTCTGAGTATACAAATGAGTAAGAGGTCCCTGCGTCTATATTCATTTTTCTTTCTTAAATTAATTTATTCACTTTACATCTCAATATCAGCCCCCTCTCCTCCCAGTACCCCCTTATGCAGATCCTCCCCCTATTCCACCCTCCTCACCCCCAACATATCAAGTCACTGCAGTATTAGGCATATCCTCTGTCACTGAGGTCACACAAAGTGGTCTGGTTAGGGGAGCAGAATTTGCAGACTGGTAACAAATTCAGGGACATCACCGATTCAGTTGTTGGGGGACCTACACAAGGACCAAGCTGCATATCTGCTACATGTGAGTGGGAGGTCTACGTCCAGCTCATTTATGTTTTTTAGTTGGTGGTTCAGTCTCTGAAAGCCTCAAGGGTCCAGGTTAGTTTACTCTGTTGGTCTTCCTGTGGAGTCCCTATCATCTTTGGGTCCCTCAATCCTTCTTCCCAACCTGACCACAAGACTCCCAAAGCACCATCTAATATTTGACTGTGAGTCTTTGCATCTGTTTGCAATGGCTGCTGGGTGGAGCCTCTCAGAGGATAGTTAAGCTACACTCTTTCCTGTCTGCCACCACAACAGAATATCATTAATAGTGTTAGGCTTTAGATCTTGCCCATGAGATGGGTCTCAATTTTGTTCAGTCATTAATTGGCCATTGCCTCCATCTCTGCTCTATCTTTGTTCCTGCACATCTTGTAGACAGGGCACATTTTGAATCAAAAGTTTTGTGGGTGGGTTGCTGTCCTTCTCCCTCCCCTGGGAGTCCTGCATGGCTACAGGAAAGGCCACGTCAGGATCCATATCTACCAATACTCGGAGTCTCAGCTAGAATGACACTCTGGGGCCTCCCCCATCTTAGCTTTCTGGCACTTCTTATGGATTGCCCCCTCACTGCCAATTTCCCTTTTCTCTCCCTTGCTCTCCCTACAACTGACCCCCCCTCACTCCACTCCCCTTGCCATCCTTTCTCCAATTTAGGTTCTTCCCTCCATCCACCATAATAAAATAATATCTATTTTATTGCCACTTGTGAGAAAGATTCAACCATCCTCCCTTTGGCCCTCTTTGTTATTTGGCTTCTTTGGGTCTGTTGATTATAGGGTGGTTATCCTGTATTTTATGGCTAATATCCACTTATCAGTGAGTACATAACATGCATAACCTTTTGGGTCTAGGTTACCTCACTCAGGATCATATTTTCTAGTTCCATCTATTTGCCTGCAAAATTTATGATGTCCTTGTTTGTAATAGCTGAAGAGAATTCAATGCTGTAAATGAACTACATTTACTTTATCCATTCTTCAGTTGAGGGACATCTAGGTTGTTGCCAGTTTCTAGCTATTATGAATAAAGCTGCTATGAACATAGCTGATCAAGTGTACTTGTGGTATATTGGATCATCTTTTGGGTATATGTGATGGTTTGCATATGCTTGGCCCAAGGAGTGACACTATTAGAAGGTGTGGCCTTGTTGGAGTAGGTGTGTCACTGGATGTGGGCTTTTAGATCCTCATCCTAGCTGCCTGGAGGCTAGTATTCTGCTAGAAGCCTTCAGACGAAGATGTACAACTCTTAGCTCTGCCTGCACCAAGCCTGTCTGGATGCTGCCATGTTCCCACCTTGATGATAATGGACTGAACCTCTGAACCTGTAAGCCAGCACCAATTAAATGTTATCCTTATAAAAGTTGCCTTGGTCATGGAGTCTGTTCACAGCAGTAAAACCCTAAAACAGTGTATGTCCAGGAGTGGTATAGCTGGGTCTTCATGTAGAACTATTCCTAATTTAATGAGAAACTGCCAAGTTGATTTCCAGAGTGGTTGTATAAGTTTACACTCCCACCAGCAATGAAGGAATGTTCCCCTTGCCCCACATTCTTGCCTGCATGTGCTGTCCCTTGAGTTTTTGATCTTAACCATTCTGATGGTTATAATAAGGTGGAATCTCAGTGCCCTTTTGATTTCCATTTCCTTGTTGATCAAGGATGTTAACATTTCTTTAAGTGCTTTTAAGACATTTGAGATTCCTTTGATAAGAATTCTGTTTAGGTCTATACCCCATTTTTAAATTGAGTTATTTGGTTTGTTGATATCTAACTTCTTGAGTTCTTTAAATATTTTAGATATTAACCCTCTGTCAGATGTAAGGTTGGTGAAGATCTTTTCATAATATGTAGGCTGTTGTTTCGTTCTAATGACAGTGTCCTTTGACTTAGAGAAACTTTTCAGTACCATGAGATCCCATTCATCAATTGTTGATCTTAGTGCCTGAGTCTTTGGTGTTCTGTTCAGGAAATTGTCTCCTGTACTGACAAGTTCAGGGCTATTCCTCACTTTCTGTTCTATTAGATTTATTATATCTGGTTTTATGTTGAGGTGTTTAATCAATTTGGATTTGAGTTTTGTGCAGGGTATAGATATGGATCAATTTGCATTCTTTTACCCACAGACATCCAGTTAGACTAGCACCATTTGTTGAAGATGCTCTCCCTTTTCCTTGTATGGTTTTGGCTTCTTTATCTAAAATCAAGTGTCCACAGGCATGTGGGTTTATTTCTGGGACTTTGATAATATTCTGCTGATCAACCTGTCTGTTTCTATCCCAATACCATGCAGTTTTTATTACTGTTGCTCTGTAGTTACAGCTTGAAGTCAGGGATGGTGATACCTCCAGACGTTCTTTTATTGTTCAGGATTGTTTTGGCTATCCTGGGTTTTTTGTTTTTCCATATGAAGTTGAGAATTGTTCTTTCAAGATCTGTAAAGAATTGTGTTGGAATTTTGATGAGGATTGCATCGAATCTGTAGATTGCTTTTGGTAAGATGGCAATTTTTACTGTTGATCGTACTGATACAGGACCATGGGAGATCATCCCATCTTCTGATATCTTCCATATTTTCATTCTTCAGAGACTTGAATTTCTTGCCATATAGGTCTTTATTCTTCTTGGTTAGAGTCATACCAAGATATTTTATATTACTCATGGCTATTGTGAATAGTATTGTCTCCCTAACTTCTTTCTTGGCCTTTTTATCATTTGTATAAAGGAGGGATACTTATTTCTTTGAGTTAATTTTGTATCTAGCTACTTTGATGAAGGTGCTTATCAGCTATAGGAGTTCTATGGTAGAATATTTGGAATCACTTAGGTATACTATCATATCATCTGCAAATAGCAATACTTTCACTTCTTCCTTTCCAGTTTGTATCCCCTTGATCTCCTTTTGTTGTCTTATTGCCTTGGCTAGGACTATAAGTACTATATTGAATAGATAGGGAGAAGAGTGGGCAGCCTTGGCTTGTCCCTGATTTAAGTTTCTCTCCATTTAATTTGATGTTGGCTATTGGCTTGCAGTATATTGCCTTTAGTATGTATAGGTGTGTGTCTTGTGTCCCTGATCTCTCCAAGACTTTTAATATGAAGGGGTTTGGATTTTGTCAGAAGAGTTTTCAGTATCTAATTAGATGATCATGTGGGGTTTTTTTCTTTCAATTTCTTTATATGGTGGATTACATTCATGGATTTTCATATTGAACCATGCCTTCATCCATGGGATGAAGCCTACTTGATAATGGTGGATGATGTTTTTAATGTGTTCTTGGATTCAGTTAGCAAGTATTTTATTAAGTATTTTTGCATCAGTGTTCATGGGGGAGATTGGTCTGAAATTCTCTTTCGTTGTTGAACCTTTGCATGGTTTAGGTATCAGCATGATTGTGGCCTCATAGAATGAGTTTGGAAATGTTCCTTCTGTTTCTATTTTGTGAAACAGTTTAAAGAGTATTGGTATTAGCTCTTCTTTGAAAATCTGGTAGAACTCTGGCTAAAACCATCTGGACTATTTTTGGTTGGGAGAATTTTAATGACCGCTTCTATTTCCTTAGCCGTTTATAGGACTATTTAGATAGTTTACCTAATCTTTATTTAACTTTGGTAATTGGTATCTATATAGAAAATCATCTATTTCTTTTAGATTTTTTCAGTTTTGTGGAATACAGGCTTTTGAAATAAGACATAATGATTCTTTAAATTTCTTCAGTGTACATTGTTATGTTTTCCTTTTCATTTTTGATTTTCTTAATTTTGGCACTGTTTCTCTTTTAGATTTGCTAAGGGTTTGTCTATCTTGTTGCTTTTCTCCAAGAACCAGCTCTTGGTTTGGTTGATTCTTTTCATTGTTTTCTTTGTTTCTAATTGATTGATTTCAGCCCATAATTTTGTTATTTTCCTTTGTCTACTCCTTTTGGGGGTGTGCTTGCTTCTTTTTTCCTAGAGATTTCAGATGTACTTTTGTTAATATGAGAGTTCTCCATTTTCTTTATGAAGGCATTTAGTGCTATGAGTGTTCCTCTTAGCCCCTACTTTCATTGTGTCCCATAAATTTGGGTATGTTTTGCCTTCATTTAAATTGTAGAAACTCTTTTATTTCTTTATTTCTTCCCTGACACAGTGATCATTGAGTAAGGAGTTGTTTAGTTTTTATGAGTATATGGGCTTTCTGTTGTTTCTTTTGTTGTGAAGTCCAGCCTTGATCCATGGTGATCTGATAAGATGAAAGGGTTATTTTAGTCTTCTTGTATCTCTGAATGCTTGCTTTTTGGTCTACTATATGATCAACGTTGGAGAAGGTTCTGTGAGGTGCTGAGAAGAAACTATAATCTTTTGTGTTTGGGTAAAATGCTCTATAGATATATATGTTAGGTCCATTTGACTCATAACATCTGTTGATTTATTTTTTTTGGAAGGAATACTGTCAAATTCATTTTTTTATAATAAAATTTAATTATTAGAGAATTTTAGAGAAATGTTCCATATAATAGTACATATCAATATAGTACTTCTAATGAATAGTTTACCAATAAGTACCAAAGTATAAATTGTACATAAAATTTTATCTAATAAAATTATTTCTAGGAATTTATGTTGACAAAAATATGTATGTACTGTGGGATATCTATCACAGTATTATATACAATGGTGAATTATGAAAAAATGTCAAAATTAAATACAGAATTAATAAATTATAAAATTACTTGTAGACATTTTTATAATAATAAAAATGCTATTTTCTAGACTGAAACTTCAGAAGCCAATATTATCATCATCTTATACTTTCACATTCTAAATATGATTAAAATAAACCAAATCACTTTGTAAAAACATTATGCAATTGGAAATTATGTCTGACAAATAAACTCTTACAGTTTTATAGGCCATTCATTTTTTCTCGTTTGAAATGACAAAGGAAAGTTAACTTCAGTCCAAATAGCACACAAAACCTAATCTCATAAATCATATATTTAATGTTACTTGTTTTCAGTAGACTTTGAACACCTTACTACTGTCACACTCAACTAGAAATAAGTTGACAAATCCTGAAAATATCAGAAAATAAATACTAGTCTTCTAAATTATACAAGACTCACCTCCCTAATGTGAACATAAAATACAAATACCTCCAATTTTCTTCCTTGAAGATATGTTAGCTTCACTCTGAGCAAAGTGCAACATTCCTTGGTGTTTCCCAAAGCCATTACATTAAGACTCATCAGATACCTATAAAACTTGCCAAGTTGCCCCTTAAATATTTCTATTTGACCAGTATGAAGTGTCCTTCTTTAGCTTTTTAAATAACTTTTGGTTGACACTTGATTTTATTTGATATTAGAATGGCTACTCCATCTTGTTTCTTGGGACCATTTGCTTGGAAAATTGTTTTCCAACCTTTTACTCGGAGATAGTATCTCTCTTTGTCACTGAGGGGTGTTTACTGTATGAAGCAAAATGATGGGTCCTGTTTACATATCTGGTATGTTAGTCTATGTTTTTTTTTTAATTGAGAAATTGAGTCCATTGATGTTAAGAGATATTAAGGAAAAGTGATTGTTACTCCCTGTTATTTTTGTTTTTAGAGGTGGAATTATGTTTGTGCGGCTATCTTCTTTTGGGTTTGTTGAAAGATTACTTTCCTCCTTTTTCCACGGTGTAATTCCCTCCTTGTGTTGATATTTTCCATCTATTATCCTTTGTACAGCTAGATTTGTGGAAAGATATTGTGTAAATTTGGTTTGTCAAGGAATATCTTGTTTTATTCATCTATGGTAATTGAGAATTTTGCTGGGTATAGCAGCCTGGGCTGACACTTGTGTTCTCTTAGAGTCTGTATGACATCTGCCCAGGATCTTCTAACTTTCATAGTCTCTGGTGAGAACTCTAGTGTAATTCTAATAGGTCTGCCTTTATATGTTACTTGACCTTTTTCCCTTAATGCTTTTAATATTTGTTCTTTGTTTAGTGCATTTTGTGTTTTGATTGTTATGTGACAGGAGGAACTTCTTTTCTAGTCCAGTCTATTTGGAGTTCTGTAGGCTTCTGGTATGTTCATGGTCATCTCTTTATTTTAGGGAAGTTTTCTTCTATAATTTTGTTGAATATATTTACTGGCCCTTTAAGTTGGGAATCTTCACTCTCTTCTATACCTGTTATCCTTAGGTTTCATTTTCTTATTGTGTCCTGGATTTCCTGGATGTTTTATGTTAGGAGCTTTTTGCATTTTGCATTTTCTTTGACTGCTGTGTCAATGTTTTCTATGTTATCTTCTGCACCTGAGATTCTCTCTTCTATCTCTTGTATTCTGTTGGTGATGCTTGCATATATGACTCCTGATCTCTTTCCTAAGTTTTCTATCTCCAGGGTTTTCTCCCTTTGTGATTGATTTCTTTATTGTTTCTATTTCCATTTTTAGATCCTGGATGATTTTGTTAATTTCTTTTGCCTGTTTGATTGTGTTTTCCTACAATTTAAGGGATTTTTGTGTTTCCTCTTTAAGGGCTTCTACCTGTTTACCTGTGTTCGCCTTTATTTCTTTAAGGGAGTTAATTTATATCTTTTTTAAAGTCCTCTATCATCATCATGAGAAGTGATTTTAAATCCAAATCTTGCTTTTCGCGTGTGATGGTGTATCCAGTACTTGCTATGGTGGGAGAATTGGGTTCTGGTGATGCCAAGTAGCCTTGTTTTCTTTTGCTTATGTTCTTGTCCTTGCCTCCTGCCATCTGGTTATCTCTAGTGCTACCTGCCCTCCCTTCATCTGACTGGAGCCTTTCCTTCCTGTGATCCTGGTTGTGTCAGAACTCCTCAGAGACCAGCTGTCTCCGGGATCAGGTGATTCTGGGATCCTTTGATTCTGAGATCCTGGGAATATCAGAGCTCCTGGGGGTCAAGCTGCCTCTGGGACCCTGATATCCTGGTGTGACCAAGCTCCTAGCATCCTGTGTTCTGTGCTACTGTGATCCTATGATTCTGGGCATGTTAGAGCACCTAGGAGTGGAGTTTCCTCTGGGTGTTGTGGGACTGGCTGAGCAGTTCCTGCCCAAGGTCTGCTCAGGGCACTGGCCCAGAGCAGAAGGAACCCTTGCCACTGGTTTCTGGGTCCCTGGATCCAGCTGACCCCAGTTACTCACAGTGTTGGCAGAGGTGTTATGTCCTCCTCACCTCTGATCCTATGATCCTGGACATGTAAGGGTGCCTGGAGATGGAGCTTCCTCTGGGTTTTTTAGGACTGGCTGTGGAGTTCACGCCCAAGGTCTACCTCTGTTGATTTCATTATGTCTCTGTTTAGTTTCTGTTTTGATTACTGGTCCATTGGTGAAAGTGGGGTTTTGAAGTTTCCTACTATGTATGTGTGGGGTTCAATGTGTAACTTAAGCTTTAGTGGTGTTTCTTTTACAAATGTGTGTGTATATATGTTTAGAATTAAGGTGTCCTCTTGGTAGATTTTTTCCTTTGATGAGTATGAAGTGTCTTTTCCTGATTAATTTTAGTTAAATATCTATTTTATTAGATATTAGAATAGCTACTCTACCTTGTTTCTTAGGTCCATTTGCTTAGAAAACATCTTTCTAGCCCTTTACTCTGAAGTAATGTCTATCTTTGTTGCCAAGATGTGCTTCTCATATATAGCAGAATAATGGATTCTGTTTATGCATCCATTCTGTTAGCCTGTGTCTTTTTGTTGAGGAATTGAGTCTATTGATATTGAGAGATCAATGACCAATGATTCTTAATTTCTTTTATTTTGATGTTGGTGTTTGTAGTGTGTGTGTGTGTGTGTGTGTGTGTGTGTGTATTTCTCTTCAATTGACTTTAATGTTGTGAAATTATTTATTTCTCTTGTTTTCTTGAGTTTAGTTGGCCTCATTGCATTGGCATTTTCCTTCTAGTATCTTCTGTAGGGCTCATTTAGTGGAAAGGTATTGTTTAAATTTGGTTTTGTTCTGGAATATCTTGGTTTCTCTATGGCGATTGAAAAATTTGCTGGTTTAGTAGTCTGAGCTGACATCTGTGGTCTCTTATGTTCTGCAAGACATATGTCTAGGCCTTCCTGGCTTTTACAGTCTCTTTTGAGAATTTGGATGCAATTCTGATAGGTCTGCCTTTATATGTTGGCCTTGCTGCTTTTAATATTCTTTCTTTGATCTGTCATTTAGGATTTTGATTATTATGTGGTAGGATAATTTTCTTTTCTAGTCTACTTGGTTTGGTGTTCTGTAGGCTTCTTGTACATTTATAGGCATTTCTTTCTTTAAGTTAGGGAAATTTTCTTCTATGATTTTGTTGAAGATGTTTCCTGGGCCTTTGAGCTGAGAACCTTTTCCTTATGTTCCTATTATACTTAGGTTTGGTTATTTCATAGTTTCCCAAGCTTCCTGGATATTTTGTGTCATGAACTTTTTACATTTTGCATTTTCTTTGACTGACATATTGATTACCTCTATTGTATCTTTTATGCCTGAGACTCTCTTCTATCTCTTGTATTCTGTTGGTGATACTTATGTCTGTTGTTCCTATTCTCTTTCCTATGTTTTCCATATGCAGGATTTCCTCAGTTTGTGTTTTCTTTATTTCTTCTTTTTCCATTTTCAGGTCTTGGACAGTCCTTCTTCCTCTTTTAATGCCTTTAAGTCTTTTAATACATTTTCTATATTTCTTTTAAGGGGCATATTCATTTCATCTTTAAAGGTATCTATTATCTTTAAAAGACTGGATTTAAGGTCATCTTCCTGTGCTTTAGTTTTATTAGAATATTCAGGGCTAACTGTAGCAGGATTGCTGGATTCTGGTGGTAACATTTTGCCCTAGCTCTTGTTGATAGTCATCGTCTTCTTCTTCTTCTTCTTCTTTTCCTCCTCTTCCTCCTCTTCTTTTTCTTCTTCTTCTTCTTCTTCCTCTTCCTCCTCTTCCTCCTCTTCCTCCTCTTCCTCCTCTTCCTCCTCTTCCTCCTCTTCCTCTTCCTCTTCCTCTTCCTCTTCCTCTTCCTCTTCTTCTTCTTCTTCTTCTTCTTCTTCTTCTTCTTCTTCTTCTTCTTTTTTCCAGAAGCAGTGGTAACTCAATCTCTGGGTGCATCAACTAAAATATAATCTTGTAAGCCTTATTAAGATCTGATTACTCTGGTGGCAAATCCTTGCAGATCTGCCATAATACTGGGAAACCTAGCAGCTACATCTTACCCTTATGCTGTCCTAATTCCAAAAGGACCCTCTCTCTTGCCTACTCTTCTCTTCCCCTCTCCAACCCAGAAGTCCCTCCTACTTGCCCAGTGATTGGCTCCTTTATTCATTAGGGGATTGGTTCACAAGAAGTCACCTGAGTATGTGACTCACTCCTTGTCCACAGCCCTTCCCAGGAGAGTAGAATTAGCATCAAAATACAAACAGTACCATGCCCATCCCCCTTTTTGTTCTAATAAAAACTTTTTCTTTCAAAATATAATTTGAGCACAACTATGACCATTTTGTAATTTATAATGTGTAAGATAGACCTAACACCCAGTCCATCAATTTTGTCATTAAGATAGAGCATTGTCATCTATCCTAAATTAAGAGACTATGATTCTACCTTGACTTATGTCCTGGCTTTAGTTTGTATGCCATCTGAAAATCATCCTCTCAAATCTGTTCTCTCAAAGTTAATAGCCTGGGTTGACTAGGAGACTATAAGTAGTTTTTCAACCCCATCAGAAATCTGAGAATAAACAACATAAACTGAAAATATATAGGATGACTAACACAGCTTCCAGAACTGAGACAAATTGTAGAGACAGCTGCCTACCTATACAGCCCCAGTAAGTCAGGAAATTGGAGCATCAGTCTTCAGCCTTCTGGCCCAGGATCATCTGACAGACCTTTGAGAAACAGGAATTACTAAGGACCAGCCTATTCTGTCGAGACAGAACTAAGCTGTCCTAACCTGTAAATTGTGTCCTTTCAAGAACAGTACAGGTCTTCAGGAGAGATAGGCAATTTCTGCCCAGTGGTGATCTAGCCACAAAGCATCACCTCACCTGGAGGTATGATGCTCATCTGTTTCTTTGAATCCACAAAAGGGAAGCTGTTATGAGCAGATTTGTCTCAACAACAAGTGAGTAAATAACATTAAATGTCACATTCTGTGGATTTCTGACATTTTTGAAAACGTTTTTATAAAGTAATCTGGACTGTTCTCCATTAACTACTCTCAGCTATTTCTAATTAAATTCTTGAAAACACTCTAACAATAAACTCAGAGCCATGAATTTGCTATTTGGCCCTTAACTCACAGGTTTAATCATCTCAGATCAGTTTATAATAACAGTTATAGAAGGACAGAGTCTAAGCCCTGTACTTTTAAATTTTTGCATCAATAGAAGAAATTTATACCAATGAAAACCTTGATTTTGCATCAAAATAAATTCTGTACCAAAATAAGAAATTATGACTTCAACTTAGTAACAATTATAAAGATTTCTATGAAATGATATGACTATACAAACAATTCTAGCTATTTCTTCCCTGTTCAAATTATGGTCATTTCTACATTCCCTAGAAGGACAACCTATGTTAACTACCCCCAGCCCCAAATCCCAGGGAACTAGGAAGAAGACTCTTCATAACTTCTTCAAGCTGAATATGGGCATTGAGATATTTTGAAGGGGGGAAGGGTAGGGAAAATAGGGGAGTTGGTTGGCCATTAGAAGGCCACACCAATGATTGATTTAGTCTCTGATACCTGTGTCCTGACTGATTCCAGCTGAAAGTCCAAGTCATCAGGAGTTCAAGCAGGTCATTTCAGTATGTCTGATGATGAGACTCACCAAGGCTGTATACTCTGGAAGGTGTGTAGACGCTAATCACCTTTTCTAAAAATGCAAAGACAAAACCTTACTCCCACATATGCATATCCTTGAGCCAATAACTAGAGAAACCTTTATATTGACCTCTCTCCTAGACGAATAATATAACCACAAAACTCACAGTCACACCTATTTTGAAAGTTAAAACAATCTAAAACAAATGAAGTAAACTAAAATACTGTATGTGGCTATTTTTAGGCCTTTTCTATTTTGCCAAGCAGGATAATGACTCAAGATTCCCATGGAGCCCACGTTAAACAGAATTTGAGTATCCTATGAGGTGTATTAGAGCAATATATCTTTATAACATCTTTAAAACAATTGATTCACACTTCTATCTATACCTGCATATAAGCGGGCAACTAGTCAAAGCAGGATTTAAACCCTGAATTCCCATGGAGCCCATGATAGTCAGAATTTGAGTATTCTGTAAGATGTGTTAAAGCAATACATCTTTCTGTTCATCTCTCTGCCTAGAACATTCATCTTGTTATACCATCTATCTGTTTAGCTCTCTGCCTGGAGCCACAGACATTATTAATTAATACCTGTTCACTGCCCTCTCTATTTGGAGTCAGTGACTAATTTTCCCTATCCTAGTTCTGTACTGAGGGTGGAATTCCCCATGTAATTCGGACAAAATCTGTATATAAATCTTTCCTAAAAGCAAATAATCACAATTTTATAAATTCACAGTTCAATCAATCTCTGCCCTCTTCTCCTGACTCATAGCAGCCTGCAGTTCACCACAGCAGGGGACCTTACCCTCTGCTTTGTTTCAATTCCCATGCTTGAGTCCTAAGACTCATCTCAGTGCTACCCAGCTACTCACTTAAAAAAATAAAACTCTAACTCTCAGGCTGATAGTCTTAAATTTCTATTGGATTCTTGCCCCACATTGGGCACCATCTGTTGCTGGAAATATTAATAAAGAAGAACTGGCATGTTCCTGTACTAGTACAGACAACTCTCTGCCCTAATAGCCTGGCCGGCCATGCACTGGTGGGCATAGGCCAACCTGGTTTTACCTCATGGAGACTCTGACTCAGCATTCCATAATCTCCCCACCCAGCTCTCTAGGTTCCCACTGGCAGGTCACTACCATGCCAGCCCCATGCTTCAAAACACTCACAGCCTTTGTGGTGCACATCAAGCAAACCCACGCTTGCTGCCCTACCTTTCTCTCTTGAACACAGACGATCCCCCACGAGAAGGAAAACACAACACAAACTTAGTTCAGAAACAATGGTAACTCAATCTCTGGGTGCATCAACTAAAATCTAATCTTGTAAACCTTATCAAAGTCTGATTCCTCTGTTGGTGAATCCTTGTGGGTACACCATGATACCAGGAAACTCTAGCAGCTACATCTTACCCTTATGTTGTCCCTGTTCCCTGTTGATTGTGTTCTTTTTTTTTTTCTTTTAAGATTTATTTATTTATTTTATGAGTACACTATAGCTGTCTTCAGACACACCAGAAGAGAGCATCGGATCCTATTACAGATGGTCGTGAGCCACCATGTGGTTGCTGGGAATTGAACTCAGGACCTCTGAAAGAGCAGTCAGTGCTCTTAACTGCTGAGCCATCTCTCCAGCCCCTTAATTGTGTTCTTATACTATACTTTAGGCATCTGGTTTTCCCTGGTGTTGGATGGATGATCCTGATGGCATCATGACTTCTCTGGAAGGCAGGGGGAGTTGGGCGAGACAATGAAGGTCAGGGAACCAGATTCTACTGACTGTGTCACGGGTGGGCATCACTGGCAAGGGCTTGGTGGAAGACTGTTCTAAGCTGGTAATTCTTGGGGCCCCTAACAGGCCTCTCTGCTGGCTGTGCTCCAGGCAGACTAGACTGGGAAGGGATTGGTTGAGTGGGTTTCCAAGCTGGTTATTTTTGGTGCCCCACATATCTCCATAGGGAAGCAGGTTGCTTTTGGCGGTCCACAAAGCCCTTCAGACTGTATCCATTTCTTGTGTCTTTTCTAGGGCTCTTTTCCTTCTTTCTATTTTGTCTTGTTTTGATGTGTTAGTCTTTGTTTCTTCATCATCATCATCATCATCATCATCATCATCCCTTAGAAGTTGTTTGTTTTCTAATGAGAGACATAAAGGGAGTAGATCTGGATGAGAGGGGTGGTGGAGAGAAACTGGGAGGTGTAGGAGGGGAACTTATAATGAGGATATATTATGTGAAAAAAAATCCAATTTCTATAAATGAAACAAGTCTCAGAAAACAGAAACTAATAGTATTGAAAAGAAGTGATGAGACTGCATAAAGCAGAGGGCTTCCACACTGCCTGGAGAAAAAGAAAGAAAACACAGAAGTATGCCATGCTTGGAGCCCAGCAGCTTAACCTACCCTTTAAGGAAAGACTGAGTTCTTCTGCTACCTTTTTTTACTTAGTCCTTAAAAGTTCAAGCTAATTGCAGTGAGTTTTTATACTTCTTGACAGAAAGCTTTATTATTTTTAGAAAGCTTTATTATTTATTGTTGTTTTAAAGCTTTTTATCATTTAGTTTTTAATACATTATAATTAAAATAGAATTGCATCACTTTTCCTTTTCCCCTTTCTCCCTCCAGGCATTCAGAGGTGTCTGCCCTCCTATGCCTTTCTCAGACCTCATTCTTAAATTGATGACTTCTTTTTCTTTGATTACTGCTATTATGTATGTGAGTGTGTGTGTGTGTGTGTGTGTGTGTGTAAGTGTGTGCACAATTATATAAATACAACCCTGAAAAATAAAACCCTCTTTGTTCAGATCCATGGCTCATATTTTTACTTAGGATCTTTGTTTTCTTGACTTCTTCAGTTCTTTCCATATTCTGAATATTAATCCTCTGTCAGATATATAGTTTACAGAAATTCTAATTGATTCTGTGGGATTCCCCTTTATTTGATTAATTATTTCTCTGGTTATACAGAATTATTTTAGTTTTATGAGGTCCCATTTGTCAATTGTTGGCCTTAATTCCTGGGAAAATGGGATTGCTTCATGTATCTCTCCATTTATTTTGATATTGGCTGTTGGTTTGCTATATATTGCTTTTATTATGTTTAGGTATGGGCCTTGAATTCCTGATCTCTCCAATACTTTTAATATGGAGAAGTGTTGTGTATTGCCAAATGCTTTTTCAGCATCTCAGGAGATGATCATGTGATTTTTTTCTTTGAGTTTGTTTACATAGTGGATTACATTAATAGATTTTCTTATATTGAACCAACCTTGCATCCCTGGCATGAAGCCTATTTGATCATGGTGAATGATCATTTTGAAGTATTCTTAGATTTGGTTTGTGAGAATTTTATTGAGTATTTTTGTATTATATTCATAAGCAAAATTGGTCTGAAGTTCTCTTCTTTTGTTGGGTGTTTATGTGGTTTAGGTATCAGAGTAATTGTGGCTTCATAGAATGAATTAAGTTGTGTTCCTTCTGTTTCTATTTTATGAAATAGTTTGAAGAGTGTTGGTATTAGCTGAAGGTCTGGTAGAATGGCCAGACTCGAACTCAGAAATCCACCTGCCTCTGCCTCCCAAGTGCTTGAATTAAAGGCATGTACCACCACTGCCAGTCTGTTGAGAGGTTTTTAATGACTTCTTCTATTTCCTTGGGGGATATGGGCCTGTCTAGATAGTTTACCTGCTCTTGATTTAATTTTGGTACTTGGTATCTGTCTAGCAAATCATCCATTTCATCTAGATTTCATTTGTTTTCTAGTTTTGTTGAGTATAGGCTTTTATAGTAGGAGGTGATGATTTTTTAATTTCCTTAGTTTCTGTTGTTATGTATCCCTTTTCATTTCTGATTTTGTTAATTTGTATACTGTTTCTGGGCCCTTTAATTAGTTTGGCTAGGGGTTTATCTATCTTGTTGATTTTCTCAAAAAAAAAACAACCAACCAAACAAACAAAAAACCAAAAACCAAAAAAAACAAAAAACCAGCTTTTGGTTTTGTTGATTCTTTGTATCAGTCTCTTTGTTCCTATTTGGTTGATTTCTGCCCTGAGCTTGACTATTTCCTGCTCCTCTTGGGTGTGTTTGCTTCTTTTTGTTCTAGGACTTTCATGTGTACTGTTAAGTTGCAAGTGTAGGATCTCTCCAATTTCTTTACAAGGGCACTTAGTACTATGAATTTTCTCTTAGCACTGTTTCATTGTATCCCATAAGTTTGGGTATACTGTGTCATCATTTTCATTGAATTACAGGAAGTCTTTAATTTCTTTATTTTTTCCTTGACCAAATTATCATTGAGTAGAGAGTTGTTTAGCTTCCATGGGTATGTGGGCTTTCTGTTGTTTTTGTTGCTATTGAAGTGTAACCTTAGTCTATGGTGATCTGATAGAATGCATGGGATTATTTCAATTTTCTTATATCTGTTGAGGCTTGTTATGTGACTGATTATATGGTCAATTTTGGAGAAAGTTCCATGAGGTGCTGAGTAGAAGTTGTATTCTTTTGTTTTAGGGTGAAATGTTCTGTAGATGTCTGTTAAATCTATTTGGTTCATAGCTTCTGTTAGTTTCACTGTGTCTCTGTTTAGTTTATGTTTCAATGGCCTGTCCATTAGTAAGAGTGGGGTGTTGAAGTCTCCCACTATTATAGTGTAGGGTTCAATGTGTGTTTTGAGCTTTAATTAAGTTTCTTTTATGAATTTGGGTACCTTTGCATTTGGGGCATAGATGATCAGAATTGAGACTTCCTCTAGGTGGATTTTTCCTTTAATGAGTATGAAGTGTCCTTCCCCATCTTGCATAATAACTTTCTGGTTGAAAGTCTATTTTATTGGATATTAGAATAGCAACTCCTGCATTTTCCTTGAGACCATTTGCTTGGAAGACTTTTTTCCAGCCTTTTAATATGAGGTAGTGTCTTTCTTTGTCACTAAGGTGTGCTTCTTGTATGCATCTAAATGCTGGACCCTGCCTGCATATCCAGTCTATTAACTTGTGTCTTTTTATTGAGGAATTGTGTCCATTGATATTGAGAGATATTAAAGCAGATGATTATTAGTTCCTGTTATATTTGTTGTTGTAGGTGGCATTATGTTCATGTGACTTTCTCCTTTTGGTTTTGTTGTGAGATGATTAATTTCTTGTTTTTCTTTGGTGTAGGTACCCTCCTTGTGTTGGAGTTTCCTTCTAGAATCCTCAGTTTGTTTTTGTCATGGAGTATTTTGGTTTCTCCGTCTATAATGACTGAGAGTGTTTCAGGGTATTGTAGCCTGTGTTGGAATTTGTGTTCTCTTGGGTTCCACATGACCTCTGTCCAGGCTCTTCTGGCTTTTAGTGTCTCTTTTGAGAAGTCTTGTGTAATTCTGATAGATCTGCTTCATATTTTACTTGGACTTTTTCCCTTACAGCTTTTAATATTCCCTTTTGTTGTTGTTGTTGTTGTTGCTGCTATTGTTCTCAGTATTTAGTGTTTTGATTATTATGTTATAAGAGGATTTTCTTTTCTGGTAAAATCTATTTGGTGTTCTGTAGACTTTTTGTACATTTATGGCCATCTCTTTCTTTAGGTTGGGGAAGTTTTCTTCTATGATTTTGTTGAAGACATTTCCTGATCCTTGGAGCTGGAATCTTCACTCTCTTCTGTTCCTATTATTCTTACATTTGGTCTTTTCATTGTGTTCTAGATTTCCTGGATGTTTTTGTGTTAGGAGATTTTTATGTTTTATATTTTCTTTGACTGTTGTGTCAATATCTTCTCAGGTATCTTTTATGCCTGAGAGTCTCTTTTCTGTCTCTTGTATTCTGTTGGTGATGCTTGCATCTGTAGCTACTGACCTCTTTCATTGGTTTTTCATTTCCAGGGTTGCCTCCATTTGTGTTTTCTTTATTATTTCTTCTTACATTTTTAGGTCTTGGACCGCTTTGTTCAATTCCTTCACCTGTTTGATTGTGTTTTCCTTTTTTTCTTTAAGGGATTAATGTCTTTCCTCTCTAAGGGCTTCTACCTGTTTACCTGTGTTTTCCTGTATTTCCTTCAGTGAGTTATTTATATCCTCCTTAAAGGACTCTATTATCTTCATGAGATAGGATTTTAGGTCACATTCTGGTTTTCTTTCTTTCTTTTATTGGATATTGTCTTTATTTACATTTCCCATTCCCCCTTCCCCTGCTTCTATGAGGGTGTTCCAACACCCACCCACCTACTCACGCCTCCCCACCCTCAAATTCCCCTATACTGGGGCATCTAAAGAACCTTTATAGGACCAAGGACCTCTCCTCCCATTGATGCCTGACAAGGCTATCTTCTGCTACATATGTGGCTGAAGCCATGGGTCCCTTCATGTATATTTCTTGGTTGGTGGCTTAGTCCCTGGGAGCTCTGGGGGAGGGGTCTGGTTAGTTGATATTGTTGGTCTTCCTATGGGGCTACAAACCCCTTCAGCTCCTTGAGTCCTTTCTCTAACTCTTCTGTTGGGGACCACACTCAGTCCAATGGTTGGCTGCGAGCATCTGCCTCTGAATTTGTCAAGCTCTGGCAGAGCCTCTCAGGAGTCAGCTATATCAGGTCCTTTCAGCAAATACTTCTTGGCATCCACAATAGTGTCTGAGTTTGATGACTGTATACGGGATGGATCCCCAGGTGGGGCAGTCTCTGGATGGCCTTTCCTTCAGTCCCTGTTCCACACTTTGTCTCCATATTTTCTCCCGTGAGTATTTTGTTCCCCTTTCTAAAAAGCACCCTCACTGTGGTCTTCCTTCTTGAACTTCATATTGTCTGTGAATTATATCTTGGGTATTCAGAGCTTTTGGGCTAATATCCACTTATTAGTGAGTATATACCATGTGTGTTCTTTTGTGATTGGGTTACCTCACCCAGGATGATATTTTTCTAGTTCTATCCATTTGCCTAAGAATTTCGTGAAGTCATTGTTTTTAAATGCTGAGTAGTACTACATTGTGCAAATGTACCACATTTTCTGTATCCATTCCTCTGATGAAGAACATCTGGGTTCTTTCCAGCTTCTGGCTATTATAAATATGGCTGCTATGAACATAGTGGAGCATGTGTCCTTGTTATATGTTGGAGCATCTTCTGGGTATATGCTCAGGAGTGGTATAGCTGGGTCCTCAGGTAGTATTATATCCAATTTTCTGAGGAACTACCAGACTGATTTCCAGAGAGGTTGTACCAGCTTGCAATCCCACCAGCAAAGGAGGAGTGTTCCTCTTTCTTCACATCCTCGCCAGCATCTTCTGTCACCTGAGTTTTTGATCTTAGACATTCTGATTGGTGTGAGGTGGAATCCGAGGGTTGTTTTGATTAGCACTTCCCTGAACATCCTGGTTTTCAGGTGCCTTGGGGTATCCAGGTCTTGCTGTGGTGAGAGAATTGGGTTCTGATGGTGCCAATGTATATTGGCTTCTGTTGCTTATGGTCTTGCACTTCCCTCTCGCTATCTGATTATCTCTGGTGTTAACTGGCCTGGGTGTCTCTGTCTGGAGCCTGCCTCCTGTGTCATTGGTCTGCTGTAGGTCTCCTAGGAGACCTATGGCCCTGGCTATATAGCAGATGTTCTGGGAGGGTTTCAGACTGTTGGGTCTTCAGAGAAGCAGACAAGCTGCTGATCTGTTGCCCGGCATGCAGCAGATCTCGTGGGATTCCTTCAGACTGTGGGGTCTTCAGAGGGGCAGACATGCTGATGATCTACTCCTGCAGGAAGGGAGGTGGTGTTCAAGTGGAGGAGATGAGTCTCACGTCTGCTGGGATCTTCAGGGTTTCCAGCTGCTGCGATTATTTGGGAGGGTCCCTTACCTGTTGCCCTGGGTGCAGTAGATCTCCTGGGAGGTGTTTAGACTGTGGGGTATTCAGAGTGGCAGACAAGTTGGTGATCTGCCCCAATGGAAGGCTCAGGCTGGAAAGGGATGGAGTTTGAGTGGAGGGGATGGATCCTACATCTGCTGCTTACCTGTTGCCCTGGGTACCATTGGAGGCCTTCATACTATGGAGTCTTCAGAGAAACAGGCAAGATGATGATCTCCAAAAGTTTTTAAATAATACAGTGAATTACCTGTTCTCAAGTTTTTCAATGTCACTTATAGAGAAGTCAATCTTTCTTGTGCTGTTATAAAATGACACCTTTTTCATATAAGATATTTCCATGTACTTATGGGTCTAGTTGGGAATACCATCCTGCTTTCTTAATATATTCTACAAATACATTTAAAACTATAATTTTTTTATTTAAGTTTTCCTAACTTATTTACATTTCAAATGTTTTCCGCGTTCCAGATCTCCCGTTTGGGACCTCCCTATTCCCTCCCCCCTCTGCTGCCTCTATGGGGGTATTCCCCCACCCACCCACCCATTCTCGTCTTCCCTCCTTGGAATTCTCCTACACTGGGGGATCTAACACCCTCAGGCCCAAGGGCCACTCCTACCCCTGATATCTAACAAGACCCTCCTCTGCCGCATATGTGGCCAGCACCATGGGTCCCTCCATGTGTATTCTTCGGTGGGTGGATCAGTCTCCAGGAGTATCCGGTGGGGGGGGGGGGTGTCAGGCCAGTTACCACTGTTGCTGCCACCCTGGAGATACAAACTCCCTCAGCTCCTTCAGTCCCTTCTCCAAGTTCTCCATCTGGGACCTCACACTCTGCCCTACTGTTGCTGTGAAATGACTCTTGGGTATTTCAAACTTTTGAGCTAATAACCACTTAACAGTGAGTACATACCATGTTCATTCTTTTGTGACTGCGTTTCCTCACTCAGGATGATATTTTCAAGATCCATTCATTTGCCTACAAATTTCATGAAGTCATTGTTTTTAATAGCTGAGTAGTATTCCATTGTGTAAATGTACCACATTTTCTATATCCATACCTCTGTGGAGGGACATCTGGGCTGTTTCTAGCTTCTGGCTGTTATAAATATGGCTGTTACGAATGTAGGGATCATGTATCTTTATTAAATGTTGGAGCATCTTCTGGGTATATGCCCAGGAGTAGAATAGCTGGGTCCTCAGGTAGTATTATATTCATTTTTCTGAGGGTCCGCCAAACTGATTTCCAAAGAGGTTGTATCAATTTGCATTCCTACCAGCAATGGAGGAGTGTTCCTCTTTCTCCACATCCTCGCCAACATCTGCTGTCACCTGAGTTTTTGATCTTAGCCATTCTGACTGGTGTCAGGTGAAATCTCAGGGTTGTTTTGATTTGCATTTCCCTGATGACTAAGGATGTTGAACATTTCTTTGGGTGCTTCTCAGCCATTCGAGTTTCCTCAGTTGAGAATTCTCTGTTTAGCTCTCTTCCCCATTTTTTAATAGGTTATTTGGATCTCTGGAGTCTACCTTCTTGAGTTCTTTGTATACATTGGATATTAGCCCTCTATCAGATGTAGGATTGGTAAAGATCTTTTCCCAATCTGTAGGTTGCCGTTTTGTCCAATTTACAGTGTCCTTTGCCTTACAGAAGCTTTGAATTTTATGAGGTCCCATCTGTTGATTCTTGATCTTAGAGCACAAGCCATTGGTGTTCTGTTCAGGAACTTTTCCCCTGTGCCAATGTGTTCGAGACTTTTCCCCACTTTCTCTTCTATTAGATTCAGTGTACCTGGTTTTATGTGGAGGTGCTTGATCCACATGGACTTGTGCTTTATACAAGGAGATATGAATGGATCAATTCGCAATCTTCTACATGTAGACCGCCAGTTGATCCAGCACCATTTGTTGAAGATGCTGTCTTTTTTCCACTGTATAGTTTAAGCTCCTTTGTCAAAGATCAAGTGACCATAAGTGTGTGGGTTCATTTCTGGGTCTTCGATTCTATTCCATTGATCTACCTGCCTGTCACTGTACCAATACCATGCAGTTTTTATCACTACTGCTCTGTAGTACTGCTTGAAGTCAGCGAGGCTGATTCCCCCAGAAGTCCTTTTATTGTTGAGAATAGTTTTTGCCATGCTGGGTTTTTTGTTACTCCATATGAATTTGAGAATTGCTCTTTCTAGGTCTATGAAGAATTGAGTTGGTATTTTGATGGGGATTGCATTGAATCTCTAGATTGCTTTCGGCAGGATGGCCATTTTAACTATATTCATCCTGCCAATCCATGAGCATGGGAGATCTTTCCATCTTCTGAGGTCTTCTTCGATTTCTTTCTTCAGAGACTTGAAGTTCTTGTCATACAGATCTTTCACTTCTTTGGTTAGAGTCACACCAAGATATTTTATATTGTTTGTGACAATTGTGAAGGGTGTTATTTCCCTAATTTCTTTCTCAGCCTGTTTATCCTTTGAGTAGAGGAAGGCTACTGATTTGCTTGAGTTAATTTTGTATCCAGCCACTTTGCTGAAGTTGTTTATCAGCTGTAGCAGATCTCTGGTGGAATTTTTCGGGTCACCATCATATCATCATATCATCTGCAAACCATGAAATTTTTTTATTACTTCCTTTCCAATTTGTATCCCTTTAACCACCTTTTGTTTTCTGATTGCTTTAGCTAGAACTTCAAGTACTATATTGAATAGAGAGTGAGAGAGAGGGCAGCCTTGTCTCGTCCCTGATTTTAGTGGGATTGCTTCAAGTTTCTCTCCATTTAGTTTGATGTTGGCTACTTGTTTGCTGTATATTGCTTTTACTATGTTTAGGTATGCTCCTTGAATTCCTGATCTTTCCAAGACTTTTATCATGAAGGGATGTTGAATTTTGTCAAATGCTTTTTCAGCATCTAACAAAATGACCATGTGGTTTTTTTTCTTCGAGTTTGTTTATGTAGTGGATTTCATTGATGGATTTCCAGGTATTGAACCATCCCTGCATCCCTGGGATGAAGCCTACTTGGTCATGGTGAATGATCATTTTGATGTGTTCTTGGATTCAGATTGCGAGAATTTTATTGAGTATTTTTGCATCGATATTCATAAGGAAAATTGGTCTGAAATTTTCTTTTATTGTTGGGTCTTTGTGTGGCTTTGGTATCAGCGTAACTGTGGCCTCATAGAATGAATTGGGTAGTGTTCCTTCTGTTTCTATTTTGTGGAATAGATTGAAGAGTATTGGTATTAGGTCTTCTTCGAAGGTCTGATAGAATTCTGCACTAAATCCATCTGCTTCTGGGCTTTTTTTGGTTGGGAGACTTTGAATGACTGCTTCTATTTCTTTAGGGGTTATGGGACTGTTTAGATGGTTTATCGGATCCTGATTTAACTTTGGTAGTTGGTATCTGTCTAGAAACTTGTCTATTTCCTCCAGATTTTCCAATTTTGTTGCATATAGGCTTTTGTAGTAGGATCAGATGATTTTTTTAATATTGTCAAAGTCTGTTGTTATAACTCCCTTTTCATCTCTAAATTTATTAATTTGCACACTGTCTCTGTGCCCTCTGGTTAGTCTGGCATAGGTTTATCTATCTTGTTGATTTTCTCAAAAACCAGCTTCTGGTTTTGTTGATTCTTTGTATAGTTCTGTTAGCTTCCACTTGGTTGATTTCAGCCTTTAATTTGATTATTTCCTGCCTTCTACTCCTCTTGGGTGTATTAGCTTCTTTTTGTTCTAGAACTTTCAGGTGTGCTGTTAATCTCTTAGTATATTCTCTCTCCAGTTTCTTTTTGGAGGCATTCAGAGCTATGAGTTTTCCTGTTAACACTGCTTTCATTGTGTCCCATAGGTTTGGGTAAGTTGTACTTACATTTTCATTAAATTCTAGGAAGTCTTTAATTTCTTTCTTTATTTCTTCCTTGACCATGTTATCATTAAGCAGAGCATTGTTCAGCTTCCATGTGTATGTGGGCTTTCTGTTTTTGTTGTTGTTGCCATTAAAGACCAACCTTAATCTATAGTGATCTGATAGGAGGCATGGGATTATTTCATTCTTCTTATATCTGTTGAGGTTCATTTTGTGACCACTTATATGATCAATTTTGGAGAAGGTACCATGAAGTGATGAAAAGAAGGTATATTCTTTTGATGTAAGATGAAATGTTCTATAGATATCTGTTAAACCCATTTGGTTCATAGCATCTGTTAGTTTCACTGTTTCTCTGTTTAGTTTATGTTTCCAAGATCTGTCCATTGTTTATAGTGGGGTGTTGAAGTCTCCCACTATTATTGTGTGAGGTGCAATGTGTGCTTTGAGCTTTAGTAGAGTTTCTTTTATGAAAGTTGGAGCTCTTGCATTTGGGGCATAGATGTTCAGAATTGAGAGTTCTTCTTGGTAGATTTTTCCTTTGAGTATGAAGTGTCCTTCCTTATCATTTTTGATGACTTTTGGATTAAAGTCAATTTCATCTGATATTAGAATTGCTACTCTAGCCTGTTACTTGGGGCCATTTGCCTGGAAAATTGTTTTCCAGCTCTTTACTCGGAGGTAGTGTTTGCCTTTAACATGGAGGTGCATTTCCTGGATGCACCAAAATGCTTGGTCCTGTTTATGGATCCAGTCTGTCAGTCTATGTCTTTTTTTTTTCTTTGTAATTCAATTTATTAATCTTAAGTACTATTTAGAACTCATACATTAAGATATTTACCATCTTACCACTGGTAGGTTATTTTGTTGGGAAGAGGTTTCAACTCCCGGTTATCTTTTTAACTCTTACATTTTTCTAGAAAAATGAACCCAATCATCTGGCTGTCTTTGGGATTTTTTTTGAGTAATGGTCTTGATATATAGCCCAAGCTGGCCTCCAAGACATAGACTTTGTCTCAGTAGAGTGTTGGGATCACATCTGGCGCCTTGATAGGTTTTCTCACTAACATTCTTAGCAACGGCTCCAGAACTATCCTAAAGCTACTTGTAAAAGCACATTCCAGAAGAAGTGACTGGAGTAATCTTCACGTCTACCAATGTCACCACAACAGAAAAGGTACAAATACCTAACAGGGACTAAACAGTGGAGACTAAAGAACTGAACACTACTCATGTCTTTAAAACACAATGGATAAGTCGGAGGCATAGCAAACAGGGATGATTTGTGAAGAATGTACATATAAAGTCACAAATTTCCCCAGGGCTAAATAGTTACTTCGTGTACATTCTGTTAGATCAGCAAATAAAAACACTTTTAAGTTTTCAGGAATTAAGACTGCACCTGCATGGTTCTAAATGTCCACAATGCTATATAATCCACTTAATTTTACATGAAGATATAAAAAATAAATATTACCATGCATTTCCCACTGACATTTAAAAATCCCACAAATAAATAACTTGAAATGATGTCTAGAAAACTTCCTACATCTTACTTTAGTTCTGAAGGGCTCACAAACTGGGTTTTTATACTACCCTCAACGAAAAAAACAAGAGAGTCTATGCTACTAATGCCCCTAAATGGTAGAGGGTGGTACACAGACGAAACATGCTCAAGCTGTAGTGCAAACACCTTTGCAATGCAGGTTTTAACTGGAAAGGTTTGTGAACAACTTTTTTTTTCAAGGGCATGCTGGAAATGGCCTAGAGTAAGTGGCAGAAATTGGGTGTCCTTTTCTAGGCAATCTCCTATCCTATCTCAGTTTCCCAAGACATCTCTGGTTAAGACTCCTGTAATTAAAACGATGGTGTTTATAAAAGATCATCAGGCTCCTCGTTAAAGCTGAAGTCACACACTAGTGACAGGTGATCTGAAGGGTAATGGAAGGATGGGAGCCGGTTAGGCCCAGTCTGCTCCTCAGTGAGTAGGTCCAGAGCAGACGTGACACTCAGAGCATGTCTGGAGTACCAGATGTAGTCCAGCGTGTGGCGACACTCCCCTGAGGTCCGGATCTTCCAGGTTGTGTATGGAGGCTCTGACTGTCCATCAGGACTCAGCAGTTTGTAGGCGCTGTTGAGATTGAGGCTGGAGGAAGCAAAGTGTTTGTAGACCTCTTCAGTTGGTTCTGCGTTGAAGTCCTCGCAGACTATCAGGGGGATCTTTGCTCCCTGTGTGATGTTTTGCAGGTTCTGGAGGAGGTCACACCCCTGAGCTGATTGGAACTGCTTCCAGCCAGTTCATGCTTTTAAGTGGGTGACAGCAATGCAGAATTGTCGCCCAGATTCCTTGCACTCCAGGGTCTGTGCAATGGCCACCTGATTGGTTTTTAGGGTCATGGCTGTCAGCCTAATATTAGTGCTGTTGATGAGCTTGAATTGGCTTTGGAGAAAGAATAAGGCACAGCCATCTGGACCGTTGTTGTGTTCCACATCTAGACATGGTGACCAGGGCTTGAGGAAAAATGTGCCTTGACAACCTAGTCTACTAAGGAGTGGTTGGTAGGTGTCAAAATAGTGGTCCACTTCTTGGAGGCACAATATATCTGGCTGGTAAGCCAGGATTTCCTCCAGGATGAGGCATTTCCTTTCTTCCCATTTGAGTGCTTCCACAGGGCACTGCACAAAGTTGTCTTTGCCTTCTCTGAGAGCTTGGGCAAGGATGTTCCACTGCATGACTCAAATGGGAGAGTGGCCACGAGAGCAGTCTGTCCTCAGGTCCACAAAATCCCTCTGGTATCGGGGCGGCCGAGTGTGCAGAACAGCCCTGCAGTCCTCCAGAAGTTCCTTAGGATCAATGGGCTCCAGATGTTCTGGGTCAGCTGACACCAAATACTCCGGGTGCTGAGCAGTTGCACTGCTGTTGAGTGTCTTGGCGAGAGCACTGTAGAGTCGACTGGTGCGGTTTCCCATGGAACTCACTGTTCGGCGTCGCGACCTCGCGGCGCCGGAGGCCGCCGCCTGCAGTTGCGGGGATGCGGGCCGGGATCCGAGTACTGGCGGAGCGAGCGTTCAGCGCGGGCCCGGCTCGTGTGTGCGGCGCAGGCCGGGGGCGTCCCTGAGCAGCAGGGCCGAGCAGAACCGCCGCGGGCTCTGATACATACCGGGCGCCTCCGCGCTGACGAGCCGGGCCAAGCGGGGCGGGTGGCGGTAGGGGTGCGGGGCCGCTGCGCTGCGGGGTTCTCCTTCCTCCTAGTCCTTGGGCGCCTACCGGGCGAGCTGTGCCAGACGCGGCGGCGTCGGCTCACTAAGGCGAGCGGGCTAGCGCCCGGAGCAACCGGCGAGCCAGTCTATGTCTTTTTATTGGGGAGTTGAGAACATTTATGTTAAGAGATATATTTAAGAATAGTGATTGTTGTTTCCTGTTATTTTTGATGTTGTTTATACGTTTGTGTGGCTATCTTCGTTTGAGTTTGTTGAAATATTACTTTCTTGCTTTTTCTTGAGTGTAGTTTCCCTCCTTGAGTTGGTGTTTTCCATGTATGATTCTTTTTAGGGCTGGGTTTGTGGAAACATACTGTGCAAATTTGGATTTGTCATAGAATATTTTGGTTTCACCATCTATGATTATTGAGAGTTTTGCTGCGTACAGCAGCCTGGGCTGGCATTTGTGTCCTCTTAGGGTCTTTATGAGATCTGTCCAGGATCTTCTAGCTTTCATAGTCTCTGGTGAGAAGTCTGGTGTAATTCTGATACGTCTGCCTTCATATGTTACTTGACCTTTTTCCCTTACTGCTTTTAATATTCTTTCCTTGTTTTGTGTATTTGGTTTTTTGACTATGATGTGATGGGAGGAATTTCTTTTCTGGTCCAGTCTATTTGGAGTTCTGTAGGCTTCTTGTATATTTATGTTCATCTCTTTCTTTAGGTTAGGGAAGTTTTCTTCTATAATTTTGTTGAAGATATTTACTGGTCCTTTAAGTTGGGAATCTTCACTCTCTTCTATACCTATTATTCTCAGGTTCTGTCTTCTCATTGCATCCTGGATATCTTGGATGTTTGGGGTTAGGAGCTTTTTGGATTTTGTGTTTTCTTTGACTGCTGTGTCCATGTTTTCTATGGTATCTTCCACACCTGAGATTCTCTCTTCTATCTCTTGTATTCTGTTGGTGATGCTTGCATCTATGACTCCTGATTTCTTTCCTATGTTCTCTAACTCCAGGGTTGCCTCCCTTTGTGATTACTTTATTGTTTCTATTTCTGTTTTTAATTTCTGAATGGTTTTATTCATTTGTTTGTTTGTGTTTTCCTGTAATTCTTTAAGGGATTTTTATGTGTCCTCTTTACGGGTTTCCAGTTGTTTACCTGTGTTCTCTTGTATTTCTTTAAGGGAGTTATTTATTTCCTTCTTAAAATCTTCTATCATCCTCTTGATATGTGATTTTAAGTCTGAGTGTTCCTTTTCTGGTGTGTTGGGGTATCCAGGGCTGGCTGTGGTGGGAGAGCTGGGTTCTGATGAAGCCAAGTAGTCTTGGTTCCTGTTCCTTGTGTTCTTGCCCTTGCCTTTCACCATCTGGTTATCTCTGGTGTTAGCTGTTCTTTCTCTCTCTGACTGTGGCTTGTCTTTCCTTCAAGCCCAGGTGTCAATATTCCTTGGAGACCAGTTCTCTCTCCAGGCTGCTCCTCAGTCCCTGTGTCTGGAGTCCTCCTGTTGCTGGCTTTTCCACACAAGTGGGCAGCTCGTTTTCTCCCTGTGTTGTTTGGCTATGGAAGCCTGGTAGCCCAGGCAGTGGTCTCCCACCACAGGTGGAAGCTGGCAGGCTCTTACCTACCCTAAAAGTATATTTTCATAATGTGCCTTTATAGCAGGTATCTTACACTTTATTATTTTTCAATATGGGTTTTAGAATTATCTTGTCTAATATGTGAAAATGTCTAAGAAATAGATTGGTATTACATGAAATTTGTACATGACTTTCTAGAATTTTCTCTTTCCAGCTTTGAAATCTCCTGTCTGTGAACATGGTATTTCAACATGTTGGCTTCCTTCAAGTCTTCTAGTACAGTTTTGTAGATTTCTTCATCTTACTTTTCTACATTTTATTTCAAGATATATTAGTTTCTGTTGCTTTTGTAAATTTTACTTCATTTTTACTTTCTCTAAAATAGTAAACTGGCATGTAGGAACATCTTTTACTTTCTTTCTATTTTAATTTTTTATATAACTTCAATATAACTGAAGAATTACTAAAAATAGTACAAAACCATGTTGTACAATCTTTCCTATTCAGGTATATATCAGAGCTTTTCATACTCTTATGTGTTTTATTTACCAAAATCATACCATTTCTATCATAGAAATTGTATAGTATTTTTGACAACTGACAGGGGTTATCCTTTGTTATTCTTACTTGGTTAGTAAAAAGTCTTTTAGAAAGAATATTTTTGATTTTTTGTGTTTAGTTTTCCTAAATAAATATTTCTGTTAAATCTGATTTTTTTCCCTAGAACTCCAATATGCTAGCACTGTGATGCGCTTTGATTATGTCTGGCTTCGAGACCACTGCCGCTCAGCATCATGCTATAATTCTAAGACTCACCAGCGGAGCCTGGACACTGCCAGTGTGGATTTATGTATTAAGCCAAAGACAATTCGTCTGGATGAAACTACACTCTTTTTCACTTGTAAGTATACAGGAGACGTGGATTTCTTTGAGGTATTATTCTAAAAAACCAATGTTTTTTATGAAAACACGGTTTGGTTCTTTCCAAAATAGGGACTTTTCAGTTAGTTTTCCCCTTTGATTTGGAAACAGTTTCAATACCCTTTTAATTTTGTTTTGTTTTGTTACAGTTAGCATCATATGAATTTGAAACAGGATAATCGCTAAGCTATAAACTTTGCAAGGTTGTCTGTTTTCACCACTCTTTGTTTTGATTTGCCTTGTTTTGTAATTTATTTTTGAGACAAGGTCTTGTAATATAGCCCTGCCAGTCCTTAAATTCACTATGTATCAGACTGGCTTCAAACTAGTGATTATTCTGTCTTGGCCTCCTAAGTGCTTTAGTTGTAGATATAAGAATTAACATTCTCAGTAGAAAGTAGGACACCTTATTTCCCTTGCTTAGGCTTAGCTCCCTGGGAACTCCTTGTATCAGGAGATCAGACTGCATACCACTTGTCCTGAATGAAGCCCTCTTATGCCTCCTGAAAATCATGTTCCAGGTGACAGCCACTGCTTCTTGTGCCAGGCCTACCTGTAGGTCCCAGAATTATTGCTTCAGGGTCCCAGCCTGCATATCCCCTGTAGCAAGAAGGGGACCAGGCTTTCCCTACTTAGGCTTACCTACATTATCCAGAAACCTCTTGTACTAGAGAGGAAAATTAGTCCTCCCTTGCTTAGGCTTACCTACCATCCAAACACTTCAGGCAAGGACCATGGACTTCTGCACCATGCCCACCTCCTAGTAATTTTGCTCTATGAGTTCAACCAACACAGCCTCCTTCAGACAGAAGAGGATCTGGCTTAGCCTACTTAGGCCTACCTACACCACTCCAGAACATCTTTTGTAAGCCCCACAGAGGGAAATGGGCATCTGAAGTGGAAACTTCTGGTTTCTTTGAAAAGTCAGTTATGTCCAATGATGTTTTTGTGGGACACACAGGTGAAAGGATGTTTTGATATATCAGACATGTGAAAAGACCTGTGACTTTTATAAAGAATATAAATATGACCCCACAGACAGTGGGAGCTGGAGGATTGGTTCACTTTATTCCATCTCAATAGTCTTCGCTAATGACACACATGTATTGACTTACATTGCATTGCTGAGCTTCATTTGTGGTGACTTCACAGAAAGAAACTTGCCAAAAACTTCTCTTGAGGTTCCTGCTGCTTTTTGCCACTTCCAAGGACTTGGGCCAGTTGGTGAGCCTCACAGTTTCTGCTGGATTGAACTGCCCTTGCTGATTCATGTGTGGTGTCTGCTAGTGAACTGAACTGAGAGCAACAAAGATTGCAATCACCCTAAGGAACTTTTTCTAAACAGGTCCACTTCCCCCATATCTTAATAATCTTTCTTTTTTCACTACCTTGGTGGGTGGTAGACTAGGTAGGCTGTAGAAAAAAATATGCCTATTGACATCTCTAACCTTTTCCTCAACATTATAAATTTCTATACTAAAGGAAGAAAGAGAAGCTTAAAAAAGAAAGACATAATGGAAGAAAGGAAAAACTCAACCAACAAACTACCCAAAATGTACAAGTCCCAGAAAAGAAAAAAATTACAAAAACAAAAACAAACAAAAAAACAAGACAGCATGTCTCCTCCACAAACAGCCAATCATATAATGGCACCTAAATGTAAGCGGAAAAACTTCCAGGCAAAGAACTTAAAAGAATAATTACAACTACGTTCAAACAACTCAGAGACATGAATATACTCCAAAAGAACAAAAATGAAGACATGAATGAAATGCAGAAGTCAACATAAGATACAAAAACATAATTTCACAAAAAGAATTGGTGAACTAAAGTCAAGCTGAAACAATGCTAGAAATAAAACTATAAAAAGTCAAAAACCTCAGTGGAAAACCTTACCAACAGCATGGATCATGCAGAAAATAAAAGAATCAGGGCAGGAAGAGAAAATAGAGAAATTAGATCACTCAGTAAAAGTCAATGAGAAGTTTTAAACAGGTAAAAGCTAGTGGAACAGAGAGTTTGTTGTGAGATTCTGTCTCTTAGTAATGCCAGAAGCTGCACCCCTAAAGTCTCACCAACATGACTGCTTAAACATGAGCTGAACAATACTATTGTTGTTAACAATAGACACATTAATATGGATGAGGAAAAGCCCAGGAGTCTTCAACCCTACATAAAGTACTAAGGCAACTAAGGAATGCTGAAAGTGGGGGAGGTAATTCTCATCACAGAAGAGTACACCAACTGTTTATCCAATACATACATACACATAACATTATACAGACTAAGCATGTTATATTTATGTATTTAGAGAAATATACATATAAAAAAACAATGAAAAAAGAGGCCATAAATTTGAGGGTGGGGGATTTGGAGGAAGGAAAGGGAGGAGAGGAAATGAGTAATTATCTTATAATATTATTATAATATGTAATATATATACTATGTTAGAATATAATAAAAATTAAAAGAAATTTGTGTGTGTACACATGTGTGTGTGTGTGTACACATGTGTGTGTGTGTGTGTGTGAATGAACAGGGTCTGGAGAAATGGATGAATCAGTAGGTAAGAGCAGTTGCTGCTCTTTCAGAGGATGTAATTTAGTTCTAAGCATACACATGCCAGCTTCCAACCATCTATAACTCCAATTCTGGGGCTTCAGAGCCATATTTTAGCCTCTGTGAGCACCAAGAACACACACAGTACACTTGCATACATGCTGTGTGTGTATGTGTGTGTATGTGTATATATATATATATATATATATATATATATATATATCAGAAAATGGGAAAGCTCTGTAATAGTATAAAAAACAAACAAAACAAAAAACCTAACCTTTGAATTGTGGGGCACAGCAGAATACATAGCAAAAGCATAGAGAATAGATGAAAATTTTCTAAACCTAGAGAATGAGATGCCCATTCATGTACAAGAGTCCTATAGAACACCGAAGAGATCCGACCAGAAAAGAAGCTCCTCATTGCATGTTGTAGTTAAAATATTAAGAACACAGAATAAAGAAAGGATATCGAAAGTTTCAAGAGAGAAATGTCAAGTCACTTAAAAAGGCAGGCCTATCAGAATAACATCTGATTATTAGACAGAAACTTAATAGAGACAAAAAAGCTTGAAAAATATGTAGTCCAAGTTCTGAAACCACATCTGCCAAATGAGACTACTATACTCAGAAAAAAATATTAAAACTGAAAGAGAAGTAAAAACTTATCATGATAAAAATAGATAAAGAAATTTATGACCACTAAGCCAGCACTACAGAGTCTACATGAAAGAGTACTTTGATCTGAAGAGAAGGATAAACATACCAAGAGGTCACAGGTAAAAAACAATTCCAGAAGAGTTAATTCAAAGAATTTCAAGAAAACACCATAAACATCAAAATGGCACAAATTAACACACAACTTTCAATAATATCTCAATTTTAATGGCCCCAGTTACTCAATAAGGAAACACAGACAGGCAGATTGGATTAGAAAGCAGGATGCATCTTTTTATTACTTCCAAAAACACACCTTACCTTACAAAAGTAGATACCACTGTAGGGTTAAGGGATGGGAAAATGTAGTCCAAGCAAACAGAATTAAGAAGCAAGCTATTATAATATCTGACAAAATACACTTCAAATTAGAACTAGTTATAAGAGATATGGAGGGGCACTTCATAGTTATTGAAGAAACTATCCACCACGAAGATACTAAATACATGCACCAAACACAGGTACATCTAATTTTATTTAGAAAAAAAAAACAAAAAAAAAAAAACAAAAAACAAACATACTGTTAGATCCGCAGCGACAGATTAACTCCAACACAGTGATTGTGGATGACTTAAAATACTCCACTCTCAGAAATAGACAGGTCACCTGTAAAAATAAATAAATAAATAAAGGAACTAACAGACATTACACAACATTCCAACCAAACACTAGAGTGTATCTTCCTTTCAGCAGCCCATGGAACTCACTCAAAATTGACTATTTATTAGGATACAAAGCAAGTCTCAACAAATACAGGAAACTGAACCACAATGGAATAAAGGTAAATATCAAGAGCAATAGAAACTACAGAAAGTACACAAAATCATGGAGACTAAACAACACAACTCTACTGAATGATACTGGGTAAAGGATGAAATCAAGCAGGGAACTTTAAAATCCCTAGAATTGAATGAAAATGAAAACACAATGTAACAGAATCTATGGGACACAATGAATGCAATTCTAAGAAGAAAGTTTATAGCAGTAAGTGCGTACATCAAACAAAACCTGTAGAGATCTCAAATTAATAACTTAACTATGTACTTGAAAGTCTTGGAAAAACAAAACAACAACAACAAAAACCCCATACCCCAAAAAAGTAGATAAAAAGCAACAAGCAAAATCATGGATGAAATAGAAGCAGGAAAAAATTAGAATCAATAAAACAAAGAATTGGTTTTTTGAAAATATTAACAAGTTTGACAAAATTTTTAACCAAATTAGCTAGAAGAAAGAGGAGACATAAATGAATAGAAGTAGAGACAATTAAAGAGGAGATGACACAGAGACAGAAAATTTAAAGAATCATAAGGATATACTACAAAAAACTTAGAGTCTAGAAATTTGGAAAATCTGAAAAAAATAGATTAATTTCTGGATGCATATGACCTCTAAACTAAATGTACATGAAGTGAGTAATTTAAACACACATATAAAAACAAATAAATAGAAACCATCATTCAAAATCTTCCAACTATTTAAAAGTAGCCCAGAATCAGATGGATCAGAAGTCTACCAGACCTTCAGATAATAATCCCATAAAATAGAAATGGAGGGAACATTTACAATTATTTTTATGAAACCACTAGTAACTCAATACCAAAACCAGATAAAAACCCAAAAACATATAGGCCAATGTCTTTGATGAACACAGTCATGAAATTTCTCAATAAAATAATTGTAAAATGAATTTAAGAGCATGAGATGATCCATCATGATCAAGTGGGTTTCATCCCAGAGATGCAGGTATGGTTCAGCAAACATAAGTCAATAAATTTAATCTGTTATAGAAATATACTCAAGCACAGAAACCACATGCATCTTATCAGATGCAGAAAATAACTGTCTTAGTCAGGGTTTCATTCCTGCACAAACATCACGACCAAGAAGCAAGTTGGAAAGGAAAGGGTTTATTCAGCTTACACTTCCAAATTGCTGTTAATCACCAAAGGAAGTTAGGACTGGAACTCAAGCGGTCAGGAAGTAGAAGCTGATGCAGAGGCCATGGAGTGATATTGCTTACTGGCTTGCTTGCTTCCCCTGGCTTGCTCAGCTGGCTCTCTTATAGACCCCAAGACTACTAGCCTAGGGATGGCACCACCCACGATGAGCCCTCCCCCCTTGATCACTAATTGAGAAAATGCCTTACACCTGGATCTCATGGAGGTATTTCCTCACCTGAAGCTCCTTTCTCTATGACAACTCCAGCTTCTGTCAAGTTGACACACAAAACCAGCCCATACAATAACCTTGATAGAATCAGGATGCAAAAAATGTATCTCAAATTAATAAAGGCAATATACAAGTTAAAAGCCAACATCATATTGAACAAAGAAAAACTTTTAAGCATTTCCACTAAAATCAGAAACAAGACAAGGAAGTCCATTCTCTTGACTCCTGTTCAATATAGTACTTGAAGTCTTAGAGTAACAAAACAAGAAGAGATAAAGTAGATACAACTAGGAAAAGAATTCAAATATCTTTATTTGCAGATGATGTGATTCTATGCATAAAAGATCCTAAAGGCTCTAACAGAAAATCCTGCAGCTAATAAAACACATTCAGCTAAGTAGCATAGTGCAAGATAAACAGAAAACAAAACAACAGCTACAACAACAACCAAACACCAGTAGTCATCCTCTATACCAATTGCAAACACTGAGAAAGAAAACAGGGAAACAAACCTATTCATAATAGCCTCAAAAAGAAAGAAAGGAAGGAAGGAAGGAAGGAAGAAAGAAAGAAAGGAAGAAAGAAAGAAAGAAAGATCTTGAACTAGATCTAACCGAAGAAGTGAAAGACTTGAAAATATTGAGATATTTTTATTTTTTGTGTTCAAATTGTTTATTTATTTTTTCCATATTTTATTAGTTGTTTTACTTATTTACATTTCAAATGTTATCCTCCTTCTACCCCTCCCCCAATCCCTGCCTCTATGAGGGTGCTCCCCCACCCACCCACCCACTCCTGCCTCAGCATCTTAGCATTCCCCTACTCTGAGTCATCAATCCTCCACATGACCAAGGGGGCTCCATTCCCATTGATGCCAGATAAGGCCATCCTCTGCTACATATCTAGCTGGAGCTATGGGTCCCCCCATGTGTACTCTGATGTTGGTGGTTTAGTCCCTGGGGGTTTAGGGTTATCTGGTTGGTTCATATTGTTGTTCTTCCTATGGGGTTGCAAACCCCTTCAGCTCCTTCAGTTCTTCCCCTAACTCCTCCATTACGGTCCCCATGCTCAGTCCAATGTTTGGCTGCATGCATCCACATCTTTATTGGTCAGGCTCTGGTAGAGCCTCTCAGGGGACAGCTATACCAGGCTCCTGTCAACAAGCACTTCTTGGCATCAGTATTAGTGTATGGGTTTGGTGTCTGCAGATGTCCCTAGGAGAGGCACTCTCTGAATGGCTTTTCCTTCAGTCTCTGTTCTACTCTTTGTCCCTGCATTTCCTTTTGACAGGGGGAATTCTGGATTATTATATTTGAGGTGGGTGGGTGGCCCCATCCTTCAACCGGAGGCTATACCTATCCACTTGATATGGTCTCTACAGATTCTATCTTGCCTTTGTTGGTTATTTCAGCTAATGTCCTCTCTGCTGGATCCTGGGAACCTCTTGGGTCCCCATTGTCTGGGACTTTCTAGTGGCTACTCTCCCATTCCCCCTCCCCCACTGCTATACACCTCCTTTCAAATTCCTGACCCTCTCTACTTCTCCCCCATCTCCTCCCATATCTGAACCAACCCCCATTTCCCCTCCCCTTATCTCTCCCTCCCAGATCCCTCTCACCCTTTACCTATTATTTTCTTTCCTCTTCTGAGTAGGACTGAAGCATCCATACTTTGGTGTGGTCTTCTTTCTTCTTGGGTTTCATATGGTCTGTGAGTTATATCATGGATATTCAGAGCTTCTTTTATGGGTAATATTCACTTATCAATGAGTACATACCATGTGTGTTCTTTTGTGACTGGGTTACCTCACTCAGGATAATATTTTCTAGTTCCATCCATTTGCCTGTGAATTTCATGAAGTCATTGTTTTTAATAGCTGAGTAGTATTCCATTGTGTAAATGAACCACATTTTCTGTATCCATTCCTCTGTGGAGGGACATCTAGGTTGTTTCCAGCTCCTGGCTATTATACATAAGGCTGCGATGAACATACTGGAGCATGTGTCCTTGTTATAGGTTAGAGCATCTTTTGGGTATATGCCCAGGAGTGATATAGCTGGGTCCTCAGAACTATTTCCAGTTTTCTGAGGAACTGCCAGACTGATTTTCAGAGAGGTTTTACCAGCTTGTAATCAAACCAGCAATGGAGGAGTGTTTCTCTTTCTCCTCATCCTCGCCAGCATCTGCTGTCACCTGAGTTTTTGATCTTAGCCATTCTGACTGGTGCGAGGTGAAATCTCAGGGTTGTTTTGATTTGCATTTCCCTGATGACTAAGGATGTTGAACTTTCTTTAGGTGCTTCTCAGCCATTCGAGTTTCCTCAGTTGAGAATTCTCTGTTTAGCTCTCTTCCCCATTTTTTGATAGGGTTATTTGGTTCTCTGGAGTCTACCTTCTTGAGTTATTTGTATACATTGGATATTAGCCCTCTGTCAGATGTAGGATTGGTACAGATCTTTTCCCAATCTGTTGGTTGCCGTTTTGTCCTATTGACAGTGTCCTTTGCCTTACAGAAGCTTTGTAATTTTATGAGGTCCCATCTGTCAATTGTTGACCTTAGAGCACAAGCCATTGGTGTTCTGTTCAAGAACATTTCCCCTGTGCCTAGGTGTTTGAGGTTAATACACTTTTAAAAGTGAAGTAGATACCAGAAGATGGAACAATGTTTCATTCTTATGGATTGATACTGTGAGATGGCCATCCTTCCAAAAGCAATCTACGTATTCCATATCCCCATCATAATTCCAATGTAGTTCTTTACAGAAAATGAAAAAAAAATCTCAAAGTTCATATGATGGAAACACAAAAGAACGAGGGTAGCCAAAATAATCCTGAACAATAAAATCCCTGATTGATTTATCACCATCCCTGGTTTCTAAGTTATACTACAGAGCTACAGTAGTAAAAACATCATATTACTGGTGTATAAACAGACATATTGGGGCTGGTAACCACTAAGAGTTATCTCAGTGGTTAAGATCACATACTGTTCTTGCATTGGACTGAAGTTTGATTCCCAGCATTATTTTTAAGTTTATAAGTCAATTTACTTTAAGTAAATTTAAGTTTACAGAAGCCTATAACTCAAGCTCCAGAGGACTTAATGCCTCAGCTACACTCATGAACATATCTACACACAAGCACACACACACACACACACACACACACGCACGCACGCACGCACGCGTTAAAAACCAACACATTCATTAGTGGAACAGATTTGTGGACCCAAATACAATCCCATGTAAAGCCACCTGATTTTTGACAAAGAGGCCAAAAATACACACTGGATGAAAAAACAGATGTCAGATGGTTCTGGTCAAATTGAATAGCTACATATAAAACTGGATTGTATTTTTTACACAAAACACAACTCCAAATGCATTAAGAATCTCAGCGTAGTACCTAATACCATGAATCTGATAGAGGAGGAAGAAAGAAATACACTTCAACTTAGACTTAGGAAGTGGCTTTCTGTTTTTTTGGTGTGTGTGTGTGTGTGTGTGTGTGTGTGTATTTCAAGAAAGAGTTTGTTGTGTAGCCCTGGCTTTCCTAGAACTTACTACATAGACCAGGCTGACTTTGAACTCAGAGATCCTCTTGCGTTTGCCTCCAGAGTGTTGGGATTTAAGGCTTGGGCCACCAGCACCCATCAGAAAAGTAACTTTCTGAATAGGACCCCAGTAGGGCAGCCATCAATACCAACAATTAATAAATGAAACTTAAAAGCTTCTGTACACCGCGCCTGCCATGGCCGACAAAATGGACATGTCTTTGGACGACATCATTAAGCTGATCCGGAGCCAGCGAGGAGGCCGCGGTGGGGGCCGGGGTCGCGGCAGGGCAGGCTCCCAGGGCGACCGCGGCGGCGCAGTGCAGGCAGCGGGTGAATCAAGGCGGCGGGCCCATGAGGAACCGGCCCTCCATCACAGCAGTACTGCAAGCGGAGGAGGCGAGAACCAGCCGGCACCATGTAGCAGACGGAAACAACTTCCCGACAAGTGGCAGCATGACCTATTCGACAGAGGCTTTGGAGATGGAGCCGGCGTGGAGACAGGTGGGAAGCTGCCTGTGTCAAACCTGGACTTCCGAGTGTCAGATGCTGATATTCAGGAACTCTTCGCTGAATTTGGAATGTTGAAAAAAGCCGCTGTGCACTATGATCGCTCTGGACGAAGTCTAGGGACAGCAGATGTGCACTTGGAACGTAAAGCAGATGCCCTGGAGGCTATGAAACAGTATGGTGGTGTCCCTTTGGATGGTCGCCCTATGAACATCCAGCTTGTCACATCACAGATTGATACACAACGAAGATCAGCACAAAGCATAAACAGAGGCAGCATAACAAGAAACCGTGGCTCTGGAGGTTTTGGTGGTGGAAGCACCAGGAGAGGAACACGTGGAGGCAGCTGGGGAAGAGGTAGAGACACCGGCAGGAACTCAAAGCAATAGCTTTCTGCAGAGGAGTTGGACTCATAGCTGGATGCTTATAATGCAAGGATGGACACCAGCTAAACAACCGAGCAAATCCGCACAAGTAACAGGACCCAGAAGCCTCATCTGTGATGCCTAGAGGGAGGCTTGGCAACTGGACTGTGCAGACAATGGTGAATTTGGTTTTTTGTTTCTTTTTATTTCTTTTTCTATTTTTTTTCCTGTTTTAAAATAGGATCTAAAAATTCATATAAAGTTTTTTTTTCTTTCTTTCTTTTTTTTTAAATTCTGAAACAGACCTGTTTTGTACTGAGTTATTTTGGGGATAAATTTTATTGGTTGCTGTTGTGGAGAAGGTGGCATTTCCACCTTTGCCATAATAAAATAGAAATGTGTGTAGAACTGGGGAAAAAAGCTTCTGTACAGTAAAAGACACTATTATTTGAGTGAATGGTAGCCTAAATAGAGAGAAAAATTATTAGTTCTACATCTGACAGAGGGTTAGTATCTAGAATATACAAGGAACTCAAAAAGCTAAGTACTAAGAAATCCAATTAAAAAGTTGGAGCATGAATCTAAACAAACTTACCAAAAGAAGAAATAAAAATGGTGGAGAAGTGGTTTTAACATTTCAAAAATATTCAACATTCTTAGTCATCAGGGAAATACTAAGTAAAACTACTTTGAGATTTCATCTTAACCCAGTCATTACATCTAAGATTTTTTAAAAATTATATCAAGTGCTGGGATGGGTTTGTATAAAGTAGAACACTTATTTACTATTGATGGGAGTAAAAACTGATGTAGCACTATGGAAATATATGGAGGTTCCTAAAAAAGCTAGAAGTAAATCTACAATATTATCCACCTATACAAATCCTGGACATATATCCAAGACTCTCTGCCCTACCTGTACACTGATGCTCTATTCAGTATAGCTAGGAGAGAGAAATAGCCCAGATATCTATCAGCTGATATTAGTAAAAATGTGGTACATCCGTACAACAGAATATTATTCAGTTGTAAAGGAAAATGAAATACAGAGATGAATGGATGCAGCTGGAAATTGATATTCAGAGTCAGATAACTCAGAAAGACAAATGCTGCACATTCTCACTTGTGTGGATGCTAGCTTTGAATTATTACACACATGTGTTTTGAATTGGAGTAACAATAGAAGTCAGAAAACCAATAAATGGACATGCAAGTAGAGAATTTCAAGGGAAGGGAGATAGATATCAGGTGGTATGAAGGTGGAAAGGGGAATAAAAGAAGAGGAAGGCTAAGTGGGATAAGGAATAGAGGAATAGAATAGAAGAAGGAGTAATGAAAGGGATAACTGACAATTGAAAAAAGCCATATTAAAAAAAAAAACTATTAATCTAGAAGCTTCCTAAAATATAGAGTAAACAAATATAAAAAAAAGTTTAAATCATGTTACTCTATAGCAGAGGGAACAAAGCCTATCCCACACAGTATAGGCTATCAAGTAAAAATTTCAGTGCCATGGAAGGGTTAAACTCTTTTATAATAATTGTTTAATGGAAGAGAAGCAGCAGGCTAGAGTCTTGGCACATTAAAGGGCTTAGATGAAACTCCACAGCTTTGTCTTATAATATATGGTGAATAGAGGAGAATTTTCATTCTCCTACAGGACAACTCCAGACATTGTTGGTAGCTCAAGCTCAATAATAAGAGAGAAATGGAATTCGTATATAATGTTTGTCTCCATCTAAATCATTTCTCAAGAAATTAAATTAGGAGTCATGACAACTCTTTTGAAATAAAATCAT